>NQII01001231.1:260648-277548 GCA_002778355.1 Clitarchus hookeri
GTGTACTATCATCTAGGGTGGCTAGTGCCAGTTCAGAATAAAGCACTCGTTGGCAACCAAGTAGCTCTCATTGTGAGGTAGACAATGTCCCTGGTGAAGGCAGTGGTGTTGCTGAGTATTGTCACTTCCTTGGGAACCTAGTTACCAATTGCATATTCTGGACCATCGAAAGTCACACACCACTTCACATGGGTGACACTGTGAAGGGATCTCTGGAATGGTCTCTCTAATTATGTGTATTGTATTCAAGGGAATGTTCCAGTATGCATTTTACAATGCACAAATAGGGGCTGTCGTTGGCATAGCAGCTTTTGTTCGCCTCCCATCAAGGTAAATTTGGTTTGATTCTGGTGAGGTCACTCCCACATATGAGAATTGTGCCGGATGATGCCACTGGTTGACAGGTTTTCTCTGGGATCTCCAGTTTCCCCCACATTCTGGTGCTGCTCCATATCCATCTTGTTTCATGTTTATCTGCTCAAATATCTTGTTAAGAGCTACCCAAACATCTCTACTTCACTCCACAACATGTAGCAGAAAAGCGTGTAAGTTGTAGAGGTGGATCATGGATAAGTGCTGGGAGTGAACAGTGCAGTGCATGATACTGTGCGTGCATTTTGTGTCCTATAACAAGGTTACCCCAAAAGGCTCGAACATCAGAACCATCTGCCCAAGGTAGGGTACTATCCAGGTGTTCTGGGCAGAAAGAGCGTGGGCCAGAGCGACAGTTCAGAATGCTGTGGGATATAAAATGGAAATTATGCTGCCAGACATGAATGCGACCATTGTGCAAGCTGAAGCTGAATTCGTCGGAAATGACGATAGCATGCCGTTTGTCCCTTCACACCTGACATTCCATGCTTTTTTGTATCTACAGCCACGTGTGGTGAGCAGTCCGTGGTAGCTGAACTAATGGACGCCTGGACAAGATGAACTTATGCTGCAGACAGCGACGAACCGTGCTTGCACACACATTAATGTGCCACATGCCTGAACTCCTGAGCAAGGGTGTTTGATGTAGCTGTACGGTCCATTATCGCCATGCGCACCACATGACTTGTCTTCATGCTTGTTGGTGCGACAGGGCCATTGGCCTCTTGCACGTCACTCAGCCTGCCCATCCTCAACCCCCAGTTTCCATATCTGCTTCACTGTGGTTGCATTTCTTCCAACACAAGAACCAATTTTGCAGTGTGATAATCCACAATCTTGATAGGCCATGATTCTCTTTCATTCAAAGGCAGAAACCTGTTTGTATGGTTGTCGTGTTCTTCGATGCTGCATGCTCACTCTGTGCACATGAATAAGGAAGCACAATGTCTCTATCTCTTAGTGGATACCTGGCCTCCACTTACCACTTAATCAGTGTCGCCATTGGCACACATGCTGTGCCACTTGGCTGAACAACTAATCAATCATGGTCCTACCCTGCTCCAGCATTCCTCGAATGTGTGGTTCTTCAGGTGCATCCGTCTTGGTGTTGCAATTTTAATGGCCAGCAGTGTATTATGCAGTGAGAACTAGTAAGTCATAGTTTGCTTATCGTCATGATGTCACACAATATGTTCCAGGTTTATAACTTGTATGTAGAATGTCAGCCCTCAGTTTACAATCTTTGTGAATTGTATTTTTGAACAATCTTTGTGAATTGTATTTTTGAACAATCTTTGTGAATTGTATTTTTGTATTATTATTTTTAAATAGTTGTCAAACCTGTGGAAATTGGTTTGGTTTTACTGGTGATCCAATGAATCGTTTGATTTTTAGGTAGTGTGAGACACTTATTGAAATTGGCTTTTTACAAGAAACCTTCAATAGGGTGGCCAGGAGGAACCACGTATTGTTGATTGGGCCAGCTGGAAAAAGATGCTCTTGACTGCTTGAGCCATTTTGTTGCCTTAGAAAAAAGTTATAGAACAATGCTATGATTGACTAGCATGGAGTGTCTTCTAGGTAGCCCTGGGATAAAATTATTTTCGTTTATTGGAATTAATTACATCTCCATTGCATTGTCCGCTCTGTTTATTATGGAGAACTCTCAGCAAGCATTGCTGGCTGGCATCGTTGGCTGAGTATAAATCTACTGATAACCTATTAAGAGGCCTGAAAAGTAGAAGAATATATGGTCATTAGAATACTCAATTNGGGGGGGGGAGGCCAGATGAGCTACCATGGAACAGTACGTTTTCATGCAAAGATTGGGAATGTCATGTTTAACTGTTTTTATAGTTACCAACTAATATTATTGAAGCCAGTTTGAACGTTCATTTACACAGTCCACTATTAATTTTGTTACATTAGGCAGGGTTGGATCTAAGGGGGCAAGGGAGCACCTGCCCCTGGCGGCATATCTAAGGGGCGGCAGGCAGGACCTTGCGGGTAAAAAAAACACACACACAAAGGTGTACTGTACATGAAAACATTTTTAAATTTGCGATACGAGTAAGTAAACATGTGCCAGCATCGTTATAATATTTGTAAAATAAAAAAATACTTGAAACGCGTATTTTGTTAATTCCTTGTTGGCTGACCTCGAAAAGGCCACAAATCTTTTACTTTGGAGAAAATACTAAAATAAACCGCTTTTTTGCAGCTGGCTGCCAGTCCATCGCCTATTGGTTTTGTGTGGGTAGGAAAAATTGAAGGAGGGCTGATTGGTGCGAAAGGTGATTGAGTTTCATCATGAGGGAAGGGGGAAGATTTGCTGTCTTTTGTGAGTGCAATGGTCAGCCTCAGCACAATTTGATAACATAAGCTTGTAGACACTGTATGGAGTGAGTGCTCAGTGCTGCAGTGACACAGTTTTTGTTTATTTGTGTGTCAAATGTTTTATATTGCGTAGAAATATTTGTATATTACTAACTTGTTTTCATTTGCCATTTTTCGTTAGTAGAAGCTGTCATTACATTTATACAGGCAGTCGAAGGTACAGTTTCAGTAACAGGTGTTGCTGAAAGTAGAGACTGTAAGTAATGACGGAATAAATTGGTACGTGCCATTTTAAGAAAGACATGTCATAGATGCTTTTATATGGCAATTTTCAGCGCTTCAATTAACTTTCTGATAATATTTACTATCAGTTCTGCAAAATCTATTCCATTTTCGGATTTGCTTTTCCGCTAACAAATATCTTTGCAATATTTTTACTCGTTATTTCCGGCACATACAACACGCGAAACACAAGTTTCCGAAACTTGACATTCATGTTCTGGTATAAACACTTTACTAAAATCCTTACTTTAGAATTANTTTGCCCCCCCCCCTCCTCAACAAAAATGCCTAGATCCAGCACTGATATTAGGTGTTTGTTAAACACATTGGGAAACTACTGGTAGGCAACAATCCTGTGGCTTTTAAGTCAGAATAACTAGTGTATTACACTGAACTGAAAATTTCCTGTATTATTAATTTCTGGAAATTATTTGGTCAGCTGATTTGTTTGAAAAAATGAACTTAATTGTTAATGCTTTATTTTAATGGATTGTAGTTGGTATCTTGACACATGCGTTAATGGCATTTGGCATCTTCAGTGTTTTAAGTGCTTTTCTCATATTATTGGAAGAGATTTTAATAATGGAGATTAATAATGAAGATTGTCCCACAATCACTGCAATGCTCATAGTTTGTTTTGAAACAAATGTCACACACTCGTATGTATAGTAGTTTAGAATATTTTCCATTATATTGGGTAATTTTATATCTATCACAACAGATGGTATCTAGGTTGTCCAAGTGTATTGTGTATGATGATGTGTTCATGAAGAGACCCACATACAGTTACTAAATTTATGGTGGTTTGCAATATGTTTCAGATACAGGAAAATTTATTTGGAATAAAAATGTGAAAAATTGTGATATAAAGGAATACAGTCATCGTTCTTCATAATTTCCTGCATTGGCCAGGGACCCTACTCTTTAACGTTTTACTGTCTCTAAATAAAGACATTTACCACTTAACTATCTTTACGAGGCGAAATTGTATTCTGTAACTCAATGTATCTCCATGATGGTCTTAATGAGCGAAAGTTGAAAGAAAATGGCAGACATATTGAGGTTTATTCTACAAATATGCCTTACAGAAAATGAAACGTTTTAAAATGCCCTAAACAAGAGAAATAGGTAATTATGAAGAATAGCAACTTTTCTGAAAACAAATGAAAGAATTCACTGAAAATGGTATGATTCAACTCTATTAATAACACAGAACACAAATTTACCAGGGGCATCAACATATTATAAATACAAACCACAAATGCAATAGTGGGGAGGGCTATGAAGATCAGGGAAATTGTGGGGTAAAACACGTTAAATATATTTAAATTACATGTCATTTGGGTTCCTTAACCACTTAAAATCAAAATTACTAATTACACTGAACATGTATTTACTAGTGGTAACATGACATTTGCAGTACATACTACCAAATGCGATATTGGGGAGGGCTGTGAAGATGAGGGAAATTCTGGGATAAAACATGTAAAAGTTATGTAAATTACATGTCATTTAGGTTCCTTAACCATGTTAAATGCAAGAAGGCCTAACCTAACTCAACCAAACTTCAAGATATATGGATACAGGGGGAGATGTGTGCAGACACGACATAGTGTATTACGAAAAGAATAATACGCAAGCTTGCGTCGGGTCATCCACCTCTGTGATTCACCTATCGTGAAGTTAGGTTTAATTTGGTTTGGTCTTCTGCATTTTACATGACTGACGGCAAAAGTACGTAAGCCCTTGAATTAACACACTCACACGCAATACTACACAGTACAATTCACTACGCTATATACACTATCCATGCTAAAACTCCAAATGTATTACGTTACTCACCCATCGAAGCAGCAATCATACCTCTTAGGTGACTAATTGCCAATGATAAAGCCACGACATGTTAACTTCTATTGGAAACTCCACAGACACTCAAATTTCCGTACAGTTATTATATTTTAACACCCGTAGACATAATGGTGCAGGAACACTTGTATTTTCTCACAATAATTTGATTTAACATGCCAAACAGAATGAATTTCAATAAAACACTCGTAACAGCACTCGTAAATCACAAACCTCCGCACAGTCAAATTTACACAGTACGCTGAATTTGCGCACATTCCCAGCATACAACTGTGACTTAAAACAAAATCAATGCACATTTGTTTCTTGTCTGTGCGTCATTGGTCAACGAAGGTATTGAAATGTATCGTGACTATACACGTCAACTGTTTATAAACACCATCTGTGAAAATCTTTTTGTATGACATACTACATGTATATTTTATCTACTACTAATATGTTACGTAGTACAATCCTCTCGTTAATATAGACAAGGTAAGTCTTGAAAAATTTACAGAATTAAGTAATATTCTGACACTGCTTGAGCAGCGTGGTTTGTACCTGTATAATCTTAGCTCGTCGGCAATAACATACCTTATTACATTCCGTTGTATCTCCGCACATCTAAGTGGTGTCTGGAATACATTTAAGGAGTATATTTTATAATATGCTAGTGATACTCTCGCTTTAACGTAACTGCGAAGTGATGGGATTTTGCCACAGGTCAGTGCTGCCATCTCGTGATGCTCAAAATGAACTAGCACCACCTGAAATCTTGTATCCATAGAAAGAAGTGAATTTATTTTAGAAGTATTATTCGAAAATGTACAGTATTAAGAAATAAATCTCACTTATAGTTAAAAATTCAGTATGAAACCAAATTTTGAGATATTGCATTCTGTAATAACGAAAAAAATATAATTCAACAAGCAAATAGTTGATTTCAGAACAGCCTGCTGCATTGTCAAACGTACATCTTTCCACAAATATAACAAAGATATTGCTTACAGAATACCACATAAAGATGCTTACAATTAACCATCGTTAGAGCCCTCTCTATGATGAAGACAATCACGTTGACTGTCTTTAAGCAAGCTCAAGTTAGAGAATAGTGCCCCAGGTCTCAGTGGAAACCCTGCTTTTTCACTTAATCCTCAATCCATTATTCTTCCTTCTCTTTTTCCCAGTTTACTCGTCTCAGTGTTACACATACATCAAGCTCGTTCATTCTTCAAGTCTGCTGTAATTTTCCTTGTTCCCAACTTATTTTTTTCTCAAATATATTTATGTCTGGCTCATCCGTTTGCCATGCCATTGTAACCTTGCCTTTTAATATTTTTTTTAAAATAAATTTTTTTTAATAAATAATTTTTTTTACATAATTGTATATGCATTAGAGTAGTACAAAGGTAATGAAAGTATTTTAAGTTTTCTCTTTTTAACAAAGTTTAAATAAAATGTCAAGTTATTTAGTTAACCTATTTTATAAATTTTAACAAAACTCATTCTAATATGCAAATTTAATTCAGTTGCAAACATCGCTGTCTTCAGTAACCAACAAAATGTGTGGCTCTGTCATTTATATATACCTTAACAAAACAAAACTGTTATAATTGATTTTGATTTTCTTGTTGAAATGTACATTTAAGCAAACTATCTTCACATGACATCTCACAATATATGCTACATAAATACTATCTGTTTAAAATTAAGTGTGGTGGAAAACTCATCAAAAAGTTTACATGTAATATTTTATAAATAATTATTTCATAAATGAATTTATATGTTAAAAGGAAAACTAATCACTCAGTGACATACTGCAACTGTAGAACTAGTATATATTATGAGAATCACAAATGCCTGCCATAGAAATTTACTCACAGCAAGCTAAATAATTCTGAATTTTGTATTTTATGTTGTGATGAACTCGATGTGAGGATGGATGTGGTCTCAAAAGAAATCAAAATTCAGTATGTCAAGTTTATATTTTCATTAGCACACTGGTTTTAAATAATTGTTACTGCCATTCTTGAATTTCAGCTTTGGTGGTGTTAGCTATTATAATTGTGGGCTGGCTCGGTGAGGATTATTCTTTACGTGCAGCAAGGAGCAGTGGTGTAATAGTCAGACTACTTTTCCTCCCACAAACGTGAACTGGGTTCGATTCCTTGTGGGTCACCCAGATTTTTGCATGTGGAAAATGTAGACATTGCTGTTGGCTGGCAGGTTTTATTAGGGTACTCCTGTTTCTCCCACCCAAGCATTTCACGTCTACTCCATTTCCACCTCATTCCACCCTCGTGAGCACTCAAAACCTCTGTGCTAAGTGCGGACCAAAATGTCTTGACTTTGCATGTGCAGCGACATGGGCCAGACACTGTCGGAGCCGGTGACGGCCAAAGAGACGGCGTGTTGCCAGAACGTCCAGATGAGAGTGGGCTCCAGTTGCATGCAGGGATGGCGCATCAACATGGAAGACTCCCACACGCACATCCTCTCGCTTCCAGACGACCCAGGGACTGCGTTTTTTGCCGTTTACGATGGGCATGGGGGTGAGTCGTGTTTCCTTGCCGCTGTGTTCAACATACTTCATTTATTATATTCTACTTTTACTGGCAAAAGTATTCGTCATCAGCGTTAAATCCTGCAATGGTGTGTGGTGGTTTTTTATTGAGTAGAATGGTTCACAATAAAGTGAGCACTATCAACCTATGAAAAAATCTCTGCACTGACTACTTTCATTTTAACATGGGCAATGATGGCAATACTCACAGTAAGTTGTTAGCGAACTGTGACAAGTAGTTCCATGTTTTAATGTCTTCCTAGCCGTGATGTTTTTGTTACCTGCAATTCAGTTTCTTTTTGTTGTATGCAATTAAGAATAAAATTTGGCATGATTGTAACACATTTATGTTTCTTACTCTTTCAAATCATCATCTGGCTGAAGCAACATTCAAGTTAGCTAGTTCAATGGTTTTTATGGTCTGCACTCGTTTTTTTAACAAAATAGCAGTTCACGACCAATGTGATTTTAAATTTCAGTTTGTAACTCCTGAAATTAGGTATTCATTAACATAATAAATAAAATACTTTCATACATGTATTCTGAGCGAAGTGGCATTGTTTGTTATTGCTTTCTGCTGTATTTCCATGTAGCTTCTTGTCCCAGAAATTCTTGAAATACAATTTAATATGCCGACCTGAAAAATGTGTTACTTCGTGCTATTTAAGTCCGTATAAATTTTAAACCTTGAATAAACTTTAAGAAACTTTGGAAGTGTGTTATGCTATATTTGATATATGTGTTGCAATTCTGAAATTTTTGTTAAATGTGTATGTTATTTCATATTTACGCAATTCCCAGTTTACGATTTAATACCCCAGCACGTATGTCACTCGTTTTGAAACAGTGATGCCATGAAAACATTTTGTACTGCACGTGAATCATTCCTTGAGTGTTAGGAATATGTTAAAACAGTATTGTAACATATGTCAATTTGTAGGAGTCAATGTATCAAACAGCAGGTACTAACTTTCACGGCTAACCTTCAAGGTAAGGAATTTTGGGACAAAATTTGATTCTGACTTAAATCTGTGGATGCAGTTTCATGAAATAAAATGTTGTCAGCTACGTATTGCTATTTTAGTATTCTGTTGGAAGTATTGTCCATATTGGCACAGGCATTAAAATTTTACAAGCGAAAAATTATTTTTTTCATAAACTAAGCAGTGGGCCTTGGCAAACGTTAGTGTTATGTGATTTAAAAACTGTGTGGCTGGACAAATTTTCACGAAACTTGCATCGAGTGACAAATATTACTGTGGAAGTAGTTCTGTTTAGCTAGCAAGTTTGCAGATTTCATTATTTTGCAAACACATTAATTTCCCTCGGTAGGTTAATTTATACCTCTCACGATTCATTAGCATTTGCACAAAATGCTTTTGCATATTGCTAGGGCATATTTAATTCGGGAAGTTGTTGACATCTCCTAGTTGTTTTCAGAGTTTGAATAAATTACAAATGCCAAACTTTTTTCTATCTATTCGTTACCACATCAAAATTGTAACACACACAAATTTGTATAATCAGAATATTAAATTTTCTGTCTGAAAAGCAGCAACTCTTCTGCAACTTTTTTGTGTTCTCCAGTACACAAAGTTTGAGTGCTTACTTTATGTGGTGCATCACAATTTGACACACAAAATAAACATGTTATGTTTGTGTGAAAGTGCATCTCTTATCCTTGTAATGCTAAATCATTGTAATCTTGGCCTTACTGTTTCCAGGAAAGAAATTGTTGATGAATTGCATTAAAATACGTGTTTGACATTATGGAATGTATTCTGAGGGAGCTACCAGTATTTGCTGAGTTGTATTTATTTTGAATGTTTTGTA
Organism: Clitarchus hookeri; assembly: GCA_002778355.1. Lineage (NCBI taxonomy): Eukaryota > Metazoa > Arthropoda > Insecta > Phasmatodea > Phasmatidae > Clitarchus > Clitarchus hookeri. The sequence goes on from NQII01001231.1 coordinate 269,881, forward strand.
CCACACTCAGATGTGACAGTGTGTAAAGAAATGCTCACTTTTTTTTTCCTTGCACAGATTACCTATCGGACCATTGCAGATTGCATTGCAAATTTTTTAAATTTCTTTTTGTTTGAAATATTGGTTTATCTTATCGAGGTCTTTATGTTCTGTAAATGATGGTCTTCAATATGTGCTTCAGCATATTGAAATGTCTTAAAACACTGAAGGTTGCCTGGAGTAGCTGTGAAGTTGACTTGATCTCCTTTTACACTGGTCTCTTTTGGCAGTTAAAAGTTGCTTGTTAGGACCATGCCTGCAATTATCCTTTTTATAGTATTACAGTTGAAGACAGGCAGAGCTGTCTCGTATACTGCCCATCACCTTCAAGCATTGTTTCTGATCACCAGGTTTACATTATGTGTAAATTTTTTAAACAGTGGCAGAAAATGGAGGCTGATATATTGTGTTAACTTGTAGAAAGATGGTTGATCTGTCATCTTGAGGGTTCATTCACTGACTGGCATTTCAGCAGGTAGAAAATACAGCAGTGATTGTTTTTATTGTATTTCAGGTGCCAAGATAGCACAGTATGCTGGTAAACACTTGCACAAATTCATAGTTAAAACACAAGCGTACAAAGATGGGAATATTGAAGATGCTATTCGACAGGTATTGTTTCCTTTTTTTTTGTGTTACGTACAGTAGTAATTTGTGTTGCATTGGTGACTGTCAGAGGGCCCCATCAGTGTTGTTAGATAAAGTATAAATTAAAAAATGTGAAGAACACTAAAATGTACATGTCGGACATCTAATTGGTGCTGTTTCTTGCTTTGGCAATATTACAACAAAGAAGGGAACTAATAAAGACTTGGGTTGTCTTCAGTTTCCATCGCTGGTGCATGTCCTGTATACATTCAGATAAATATTTTATACGAGTATAGGTATATTTTTTTTCTTGTGTTTGATAGTTACTAGTGCTGACATCTTGTCATAAGTTTTAATTTTTTTAAAACTATTTTGAGAGGTGTATATTAATAGTTTAGAGCACAAAGATGATATCTTGGACCAGTTTTTTTACTTGTGTACCGTAACGTGGAGTGAAATTGATTTGCGGGGGTGAGGTTGATCATATGAAAATGTATAAATATTAATGTCACGGATGGTACATGACCTAAACATGCACAGAAAACTATTACGTTATCAATCTCACCCCTGCTAATCATTTTCACCCCACCTAAGTACCTGGACTTTTAACATGTGATCAATCTCATCCCTGCTGATCAATTTCACCCCACTTTACGGTAATCAGTTTGTGGGTGAAAGTAAGCCAAGAGTGTGCTGATATTATGTGGATTGCGGTTATGCTTTTACTTATACAGCCACCATTGAGGCTTGCCTCACTACTCTGGTGTATGTGTGTTTGTAGTTATATTTATATGTGGTTATTTTAACGAGCTGACGTAATGTTCAAGTTAGCGGGTCCTTTTTTTTTTTCTTTTCCGCACTCACGTGCCAACAAAACAATAGTTCACAACCAATATAATTTAAAATGCCAGTTTGTGACTCCTGAAATAAAGTATTCATTAACATAATAAATAAAACATTTTTTTATCTGTTATGAGTGAAGTGGTAGTGTTCGTTATTGCTTTCTGCTGTATTTCAACATGGTTTCCTGTCTAACAGAAATTCTTGACATTTCACATCATATGCCAACCTGAAAAATCGCCCTGCTTCATGCAATTGAAGCTGGTATAGATTTTAAACCTTGAATAAACTTTAAGAAGAAACTTTGGATAAAAGTGTTTTGTTATATTTGCGATGTGTGTTCCAATTTTGCAAGCTTGAATATAAAATATGTATGCGTTTTACTTAGTATTTACACGTTTAAGAGTTAATACTTCGACATGTATATCACTCGTTTTGAAACAATAACGCAACAAAAATGTTTTACACTGTACGTGAAACATTCCTTTAGTTTTAGGAATATGCTAAAACAGTGTTATAGCGTCTGTCTGAATGGTTGATTTGTATAAGATGATATATCAAAAAGTACTACCTTCAAGGAACAACCTCCAAGGTAGGTAATTTGGGGAAAAATTTAATTCTGCATTAAATTTGTGAATGCAGTTTTACAAAATACATTTTCATCACCTAGGGATTATGTTGTTAGTTTTCCGGTGAAATTGCATTCATATGAGTGTAGACATTAAAATTTTATAAGCAAAGTGATTTTTTTCATTAGCAAAGTAGTAGACCTTAGCAAATGTTAGTGTAATGTGCTTTGAAAACTGCATGGCTGGATGAATTTTCATGAAATTTGCATCGAATGACAAATATTATTGTGGAAGTATGCTGTAAAAATTTGGATCAATTCTATTCAACCATTTAATTTCGTGACTAATAAACCTAATTCTTTGGTCATTTAACTATTGTTTAAGGCACATTGTCTTCTCTATAAAGGAGTACACACACCATATTCTCCAAAGAGCATTCCTTTCTTTAACAGGTGAGCATATCAGCCATTCACAGTTTCTAAAGGTGGATGTTCGAAATGTCTTTGGCATTGTTTTTTTTTAACAGGAAAAAGAATAATTTTTAAATCTTCTGCTGTTCCGTTGATTACTTAAACCAAACATATTTACGTATGACCCCGGAAGTGTTGACCACAGTTAAAGGCATTGATTTTTATCTAAATAGAAAAAGAATTTTGAACATAGTCAATACGCACAAACCAATATTATTTACTGAAATTAATTTGTACTTTTTTATAGTAGGTACTGATTGCGATATTTATTACTTTTCGTTATTTGTTTAATGAGTATGTAGTGGACATATTATCCAGTTGAAAGTTACATGGCAGTGTTTATTTTATTTAGGTATATAGGAAGCTACGCAATCAACGAGCTGAAAGTAGAAACTTAGCAGGGCTTTCAAAGTGCTCACTTTACCATGAACAGCCTTTTTAGGAATAGGGATGGAGATAGAGATTAGACACACATACAAACATGTGCAGATGTATACACTTTTCGCAATGTGTCTGACTGCGTAATTGAAGGTACAAATAACGTTGGAGTGGAGTCTGTAAATAACAGTTCAGCAAATCATTCTTAGAATTTTGTAAAATAGCACTTGAATACTATTTTTACTAAAACAGTTGTTAGTTGGCTATACTTTTAGAGTGGCCTGTTCAAGCTACAATGATGAAAATCATTTCAGAATTTTGTTAACTTTTTTGATTACAAAAGAAAATAATAATACATTTTTTTTTAGTGAATTTGTTTTTAGTGTCTGTTGCTGTACACTCCTGAATGGACTTGGCTGGTGCATGAACTTAATGTGTTTGGTGTTCTTTGTGAACACTAGTGAAAGGTGTGTGAATACCGTATATATGATCTCTTTCTGTCTGCTCAGGGATTCCTGGATGTCGATCAAGCCATGCTGCAGGAAGACTCTCTTAAAGATGAACTTGCAGGAACAACAGCCATTGTGATAGCCATCAAGGACAACAGGTTATTCTGTGTAAGTATTCCGTAATATACTGCATTAAAAAAAAAATTATGATGTTATGTTTGCTGGGATGAGGCAAGCATTTTAGAGATGGAATAGTATCATATTTTCTCAGCACTCTGTATTAACTTCAATTTTGACTATGGGAGTCATTTTGAAAGTTTAGCACACACAATGCATGCACAGGCGTTAGGTTGGAGTGATCACTTTGAATATTGCATCACTTATAAGATGTCCGTCTAAAATGTGTGCTGAACAGCGTAATGGGGGGCTGCTTGTTTTCATGGATGTAGAGTAAGTACTCAAAACAACCAAAAAAGTGGATGGCCATTGAATGTAACAGGCAAAACATGTATGGTTATTGTAAATTACATTTTGCAACATTGACGGAAGACACATGAGGAAAAATCGCACATGAAGTGAGTATGTCGGCAATTTCCATTTACAGAATAATCACTAAAACGTTACGAAACGGAAAATTTGCTACTAACTGGGTTCTGCATCGTTTGTCTGGAGACCAGAAAGCAAATTGTAAGAAAATCATAGAACTATTTCGAAACTACCACAGAAGGTAAGTAGTTTCTGAACAGCATTGTCGCTATAAATGAAACACCAATGATTTTAGCCAGAACTAAAATCATAGTATTCTCATTGGAAGCAGGAAGCATCCCACAGTCTTCTCACTGGAAACTAAGTCGCCACCATCAATCAAAGATGAAACAGATGATGATCATTACTCATGACAAAAGTGGAGTATCATCAACAGGTAGAGTTCCCTAGGGGACATCTGTAACTCGCTTGTCGTAATACAAACAGTTTCTGCAAATTGTTTTGCACTTAAAGATTCAGTAAAGTTGGCCGGACACGATAACGTGAGACCACGTGTTACCAATTCATTTCAACAAAATTTAGACAGTTATAGATGGAAAGTACTTCCCAACCCTCCATACAGTCCTAATATGATCCCTCCCTAGACTTGGACTTGTCCCTCGGAACTGAAACAACCCCTCTGTGGGAAATGTTTTGGTGGAACTGAAGAAGCTTCTGGTGAGGTGACCTGTGTAATCGGACAGCTCAACAATGTATGTGTGTTCTCTGCAACACAAAACTTGCCCAAACATTGGGTAGCTATTGACTGATAAGTAATAATGAAAGTACGTTGAGGCCACGCAAGTGTTCATATCAAATACATTCTTTAAAATTTTAATTTTACAGTGTGCAAAACTCTTGTAATGGCCCTTGTATATACCACAGTATAGTATACTGCTTGCTATAGTCTATTCATGGTATCTTCGCACTTTAAAATATAAAAAAAAGTTTAATAAATCATTTCATGTTTGGTTATTTCAGGAATAAGTCTTGCATCAGAAGCTACTGTTGTTAACATTTACGTATCTTCTTTTTTGGTTAAATTAAATTTTCACTAATGGTTTGTCAACAAATTATATTACAGTAGAACCTCAATTACATTTTCCCCTTAAATATATCAATTTATTCAGGCTCCACCATTTTCCCAATGTGTACTATTTATTAATTTTTTGCCATTTACATTGCAGTTTAAGATAGTTTCCCTTGTTTTACATTTTTTTTTTTTCTTCAATCAATGTGGTTAAAACAATTTGTAAATTCACACTCTGCAGTCTTGTTTAGAAAACACATATATGCAGATATTGAGAGTGCAATAATGTGTGTATAACAGTTTGATTTGAAGTATCACTCCTAAAAATGTTTACACTTGGAGAAGAAGATAATTTATCAGGTCTGCAGCAGGATTATAGACCACAGTATAACTAAATAGAGATAAGGCGGGAATAGGCCGCCATGCTGGTGATTACATTATAAAAAGTGGACAGAATGTACAAGTACTCGCAGGGCGGTACTTGTAGATACGCACACGCACAAACGAAAGTCAGACAAACACATTTTCCACGTGGATGCGCAGTTGCGCAATGTTTTTCTGGCTAGACTAAGAGTTCTGAGCAAGCCAAATGAACAGTTCCGTCGGAATGCCACACTATTCCACCACTTCCGCACAGAAAATACACAAAATTAGTTTACGTTTTTGTATTAGGTGTTTAAGTTGCTGATTCTGGCGATTGGATGGAACTGTTTGCAGCCTTGGAACTGCTCAGTCTCGGAGTTGTTGCAGACTCTTGAACGGTTCCGGCGAATGAACATTTCCGAAGACTGAATCAATTTCCGTCTCAAACTATTGTGAACTCATGAACGGTTGTGACTAATGAACCGTTCCGGCAGCATTGCCAACCGTATGATCCTGATCGTACAAGTACGATGATTTTGTGTGGTGTACAATCTACGATCCAAACTTTGGATCATACAACAATTGTGCTATTGTCAGTCCTGTTCATTTTTACCTTCAAGAGCCGTTACAGCGTTTATATAACGGTCCATTAAACCTGCAGTAACCGCATTGCCGACTCAATTTGTCTTACACTTTTAAAGTCTCCTATAAGATAAAATATGTTATGTATTTATTTATTAAAATAATTAAAAAAATTTTTTTTTTTGTGTTTTTACTGAAAATATATTGATATATGTTGGTACTGCCTGACAACTTTGTAAGCAAGAGTTTTGATTTAATCTTATTTAAAAGCTATTAGAGAAATTATTTTGTGCTTTTTTTATAAATGTACGATTCTATTCTGGAAGTGGTTTATACAACCTTTTAGAGTAAACTGTACTATCCTGTCATTGCGAAAGGGTGGCAACGCTGCATTTCGGAGATGGAATCGCTCGTCTCAAACTGTTGTGAACTCGCAAACGGTTCCGGCGTATGAACTGAGCCACCTACAGTATTGGAACTGTTGAAAACACATTAAATATAATATCAAACCCATAGTGGAACAGAAATGTGAATAATTTTTCAATAAATAGTTTTATGGGCACACGAAAATGTTTCACTCAGAATTACCAGTAAAGGATAAAATATGCTAGAATACATGTTAATTTTTTTTTTTTTTTCTAAAACTGAACCTTTTTCTTGCAGGGTTTCTGTGGACATAATTCTGCTGTGCGTTGTAAGTTGAGTGACGGAAAATATTACAGCTTTAAATAGTAAATACAAAATAATTACAGTGTAAAGAAAAATGTGAAAAACTATTGTTAATCCTTAGTTTTCTGCGATAGTTTAAATCGTGACAAAATTACACGAGTATGAATGAAATTTCTTTCATGTTATATTTTCTTAACATACAATGAAGTAGTAGTTGTGGTTGTATCCCAGCAGTAATACATTCACTTAATCAGGAAGTGTTTGTGTAATGTTTATATCTCCCTCCCTAATTACTAAAACCACGATTACGTACAGAACTCGTTGGACGTTGAGTATGTTATGAACCGTTCCAAAATGAACGGTTCTTTTTGATGAACTGGAACGTTCGGGAACGGTTCCTGAAAATCGGAACTGTTACCATCTCTAGGTGGCACACTGCAGTCTGGTGAGCTGTGGTTGGCAAATAGTGAACCTAGCAGCCAGGAGGCAAAGTAGGGTGAGGCAGGAAATTTGAAATGTGGCGGAGGGGTTATCTTATGTTTAGGCCAAGTGTCTGTCTGGATTTGGTGATGTATTGGTGGGCCAGTTTCCAGCGACACAGTTCTGCACTATTATTGGAAGGAGGTAGGGCCTTCACCACTCTGGTTGTGTAACAGGATAAGTTCTGGTTGCGAGATGCTGCATGTGCCGCAACTGGCTTCTCCGGCAAATTTACATCTGCCGTAGCTATTGCTTGTTTTGTGCGTGCTCTATGGCCATTCATTCTCTGTCTCAGAGTGTTGGTGGTGAGGCCAATGTACTCTGCATTGCAGTGAAAGTACTGTAGCTGGTAGATAAGATTTTCTATTGCACAGTTGTAGCTGCCCTGGATGCACTGGTGCACCCCAAATTACCACCCTATTTCACAATCGGTAATGTCACTACCACCAGGTGATCTCATCCTTCTTGAAATAGCCCACGTTGCAACTCTTGTGCTATACACCAGTCTTCCATCCCCCTTCAACAGCAGGCTCCCCAATCAGACTTATCCTATTCAGAGCAGCTACAACTGTGTGTGAGTTAATTGAGTCAGACTAGTTGAAAATAAAATAGTTTTAACAAAATTTAAGCTCATTTCTGTGGTGTTTCAAATGTTTCAATTTCTGGCATAATTGCTATTGTGGGGG
>NQII01001231.1:277568-335991 GCA_002778355.1 Clitarchus hookeri
GTTCTAAAATTGTTATAATAGCATGGCACTGGTAAAATTCGCAATTCATTATTCTCCTTTGGAAATATTGCTACAAGTAATTTGTCAGACTTTGTAACGTACAGCTTTCATTAACTGAATCTGTAATATTGTTAATAATTGGAATTATCTCTCAAACATTAACGATTTGGTAGCTGACTGCTAGCGTTGCATTTTGAAATACTGGAGTGTAAACATTTCCATTGTCACATAAAAATTAGTGAAAAAAAAAAGTTAACTATTGAAACAAAACAATACAAGTACTCAAATAACATCATCAAGAAAACAGGCAACAGAAAATTTCAAGTAGCTCTACAAACCTTTCTAAATTGTACAGTGTGTGTTTTTTATTTGCCAAAAATAAAACTGGTACCCTAGCTTGTAGAAATTAAGATTTAAACTTTGACCTTAAACATTTTTATTTAAAAACCATATTATATTTTATGCATTGCACTCGAATCTCAATTTTACAGATACTAACAGTTCCCCAAAAGTTGTCAATACAACTGAGTTGTCCATATGAACTGATACAGCCAAATTTTGGTCAATTTGTCCCCACCTCACCCTACAAATTTCAAATTTGCATCCAAACAACACATTTTTATTAATTGGTATGTCATATTCACACTTCTAAAATGGAAAAATTAGGCATTTCAATTGATGAGATGTGAATTTATGTATTACAGTAATGTATTCTGAACACGACAATACCTCGGTGATGCAGAAAAGACTATGGAGCAAATCAAAACTAACAAAAATCCAGTCGGTGGCATTGCACATAGGCTAATATACACTGATTAAGCCCTGTGTTTACCTTTCCTGTGAAGAAATGAAATATTTCATATTGTTTTATTGATGAAATTAGGGTAATTAGTGATGGTACGAACATTGAAATTTAGTTGAGTTGAGCAGAGCATTTACAGAAGTTTTGATCTTCCAATTTGAATTGGAGTGAGTTTATACAAGAATTAATAAAACTGCCAGTAGCCTACTTCACTCAAATTGATATGAAAAAATTACAGCATATTCTTATATAGTGTGTTTAACAATACATCAACAGTTTTTATTGGAATATTAAACATTCAGTTAATTCATAAGACTGGCCAGCATGTTACCTGAACTGTATTATAAAGTACCCTTAAAATTATTACTGTTTCAATTTTTTGTGACATCTATCTACTCTTGTACAGTAACACACTTAACTCTCACTGTTTGACTTTCATAAAAATATTTCCTTAAACAATTAAATGCTTTAGTAACTCATTATACACAGCAATAAAAATTATCTTTTTAAACCTATGAAAACATTTTGTATTTTAATTATCTTACAAACATCATGAATAAAATAAATTTTAATGTTAGTTCACATGAGAAGAATAGAAATTCTTTATTAAGGTCAGCAGGTCTTTTGTTTTGCAACACGTCAGCATCTGTTGTTAAAGTTATGATGGTAGTTGGTCATCTGGCAGGAAAAATATACCTCCAGACATCAATGGAAATAAGAAAGTTGTAATATGACTTCTGTGTTAAATTATTGGAAATAAACATAAACTCACGAAGTGCACGCAAAGAGCAGTAAATATCTGACTTATTTGGTGGCAGGAATTTGGATGATCCGAAACGAGGTTAAACGCAAACAAACTTTTTTTTTGCACCATAGATATGGTGAATTTGTAAAACACTTCGACCAAAATAGCTTCCCACATAGCTACAACCCTTGTGCTAGCAGTGATGCTTTTTAGTGGTACAACCGTGGTCCATGATACAAACCTCTACATGTGACACATTTACAATTATTTTTATCTATTACAATAAATATAAATCTAGGAACTGCATATTAAGCTTAAGCATATTTATAAGACAAAAATAATCTCCAAAAGCATGTCATTACGCAATGGAACTCTTAAAAAAAATAACACCTCAAATGGTGCCTACATTCAAGGTGCCGTTTTAAGTTTGTGGTACTATACGACCTCGATGATGTACCGTTCTCGAAACCAAACATTTGCAAATATTCTAAACAGCCTTGCATTCTTGCGTGTTGCTTACGGTAGAAAAATTCCACAAGTCACTTTTTCTTCCAGCCATATTATTTGTTTGTTGCTGACACACGTAAATAATTTCACCACGTTCGTACCCTAACCTAACACCGTCATATTACTACTACAGCAACAGCAAACAAACCAACAAAAAAAAAAGACAAACTGTCGGAATGGCGCCTCTAGGCAGCAGTAATGTGCACCATGTAACCAACATTACAAGATTACATAAGTTTTTTTATGTGTCGCCGTGTTTGCGATTGGACATGAAACTACTAAGTCAAAACATTTTTGGAGGTAATCGTAAATATTAATTATTTTTATTATTATATATGTGTTAGGCTGATTAAATGTTAAGTTTTGTTCAAACTGCAAGCTTGCCTACATAGATAAACATCAGTAAACGCAAATGGTAGCTACTATTGTTTTGTTGTATACATGTTTTGTAAACAATCGTGCAAAACGTGCCTAATTTTGCTTTAGAAATAAACACAGCCAGTTGGTTACTTTAGTAATAACCAATTTAAAAATGGTGATTTATTTTAATAAAACCAAATAGTGAGCTAAGCCACTCCAATTATGGCAAGTTGAAAACAGCATCATCTTAGGTTCTTAAGGCAAAATATTGGTTATAAATTGGCAATTTAAACATGAATTGCAGACAATCCCGATAATTACGATATCGGCCAGTTCCGATATATCGGTACCGGTATCTGCTCAGCGCTAGTATTGTACATTAATGAAATAATATTTTAACATTGCAGGACTTCATTTCAAAACTGTACTTTATCAGTATGGATATGTTAACAGATAACATGAATACATTAAAGAAACAGCAGTAATGGATCACCTTTAATAAAATGTTGATAACAAAGGCCATTTTAAATCATACTGCCACAGAAAAAAAAACCTATTTATATTTATTGAACATAAATTTGTTATAATTGTTATTCTTGACTGGCTCAGAACAGCATTTCCATGTTTAAAAGAAAGGCAGCTTTAATGGGTAGTCCTGAACAACACACAATAACAATACAAACTTTACAGCACTTAACATGAAAAAATACAAGGCATTCCCACTCACCATTAAATACAAATTTTGATTTTCACCATTCTTACAAGGTTGGGCATTAATAAAGTTTCGTCTTCACCATGTGTCGTAGGGGCCGCTGTGACTGAGCGGTTAGTCTGCTCACCTCCCACCAAGGCAAACAGGGTTCAATCCCCAGCTGGGCCACTCCTGGATTTGGGAATTGTGTCGGATGATGTCGCTGGTCGGTGGGTTTTCTCGAGGATATCCCATTTACCTTGCATCCCGATGCTGCTTCATTCTCACCTCATTTCACCCTCATCAGCTCTCAAGACCTCATTAAGAGCTGCCCAAAACTCTCAACTCAACAACCATGTGGTTACTATCACAGGAAAATGTGATGCTTTAAGAGAGCAGATTTCTATTGCTATTCAGAGAAATCTCTTTTAATTTTGTCATTTGCATCACCACCACCATGCTGACGTAAGTGGAAATGTGTACAGCTGCATGTTGGCAAACAGAGGCCACCTGCTACCAGTTCTTTCCTCTTCATATTACAGACAGATCGCCATTTAGATATTTCTACAGTATTAATTATTATAATAAGTCCAGCTCTTACTCTCATATCATAAAAGAGGACGGCCTCCTGACCTCTACGTGTCGCTGCATCCATGATTGAAAATGTATGGAAGGAAAGGAGCGAAGAAGCACATAGTTAATTTTTGTACTGCATCACATCATGTTTGTCCTGTGTAGTACCAGTTGTTACATCATGATTATTTCTTTGGGGATTGCATGCCTGCAGGGGAATGTAGGCGACTCCAGAGCTATTGCTGCCGTGAATGGTGCAGTGAATGTACTTTCACTTGACCACAAGCCATCAAATCCAATTGAGAGGAAGCGAATAGAAGCAGCTGGTGGATGGGTGGAGTTCAACAGAGTCAATGGCAATCTTGCACTTTCAAGGGCTCTGGGTGATTTTGTGTTCAAGAAAAATGATAAGAAGAAACCAGAAGAACAGATTGTGACTGGTAAGCAAGTGCTTATAATAGCTCATTAGTACTGTGTTTATTTTGAAACACATTTTATCATGTTCTGTAGTAAAATAGTTTTGCTTTAGATTCAGTTATTTTAGTTTGGCTGAGCCCTGAATATGTACTTGATACTGAACGTGTCATTACCTCTCACCAAAGCAAATTGTGTTCAGTTCCTGGTGGGTTCACCCAGATTTTTGTACGGGAAACGTGGTAGATGTTGCCATTGGCTGGCGAGTTTCATTATGGCGCTCTTTTTTTCCCTTGCCTTTACATTCTTCCACATTCTGCTGCTGCTTCTGCTGTGTATTCCTCTTTTTTCACCCTCTCTGGTGCTTAAGACTTAGTTGTTAAGCACAGATTAAGAAATTCTTTAACTCATTAGTAAGTGAACTTGGTAATGGAAAACATACTGATCTTTAGGGTTGTGGGAATGTGAGTTTTTTTCCTCGCAAAATGAAAACGAAAGATATGTTATGAACTTGAAACTGAAATCAAAATTAAAAATAATTTCTCAAGAGTTCAGATTTAATGAAAGTTTAACAAATTTCATAACATTTTAGCAAGTTATTCATTATAGCAAATTTGTTGCAAAACCAAACCAAAAAATTGTATATGTGCAGTATTTACCACAGGGGTTCTTGCCTACATTTAAACTTCAGTTTTTTTTGTAGTTATTTTGTAAAATAATGAAAACAAACAAATTGATTTACAGGCAAAATTTTCTGTGCTGATGTACTAAATGAATATTCATTTTAATATACCGAATATTCGCACAACCTTGGTAATCTTCCTAATTAGCTTGTTTTATCAATATTTGGTTACATGTATAGCTTGTAAGGTTGGCTGTCCTACTCAAGATCTTTGTCCTGTGCTCTCTGGTGATTGATACCATTCTCTGTAAATCCATTAGTTTTTGTAGTAAGTGGATGTTGACTGGAATTACGTGCTACTTCAACCATTCTCTTGTGCCAATTAATGTCTTTAAGTCCAATTGTCTTGGATCATACAGTAACTCACCAGCTTTACATACTGGATGTGGACCTTTCTCTGAGCCCCACATTCCTGTGCCATTTACATGTGGAGTCTTTAGTGGTGCTGAGCAAGTGTGTGAAGTTCCTCCTCGGAGGTTGTCAGGTGAGTGGCTCCCCTGGTGTAGGGTAGTGCAGGTTTGCTGAACAGTTCCTCCAAGTTGTTGTACATGCATGTCAGAGGTTAGCTCCCTTTTGGAGTGAGATTTTAACTGGTTGGGATAGTGTCTTCTTAGAGTCATTAATGGTGACAGCACTTATGACAGTTTTTGCTGGTAGTGATCATTTCTCGAGCCTTGAGAAAACAATGACTGTGTGAGTCTCTGACTCAGACATAAATAAAATGTTGCAGCTCCTGTTTGTTGACATATACTAGCTAGCTGTGGTTTCCACCCTCCTGCCCATTAATTTTGAGGCAATGTTTTGTTCTCATCGGTCCCCTCGTCAGGGTGAGGTGATTGTCCATGTTAACTCTGCCTTGATTCATCCACTGGCAATTCCTTGATGGGATGAGTAAGTTGACACAATGAGGATCACTATTTTGATGAACTCGTAATGTGTATTGACTCCCAAATGTTGATTGAGGCTAGAGGTCTGCAAATACTAGAAAATCAAGCTAGAGTTGAATACTTAACTTCTTGTGATTCAAAATATTTTTCAGGCTTGAAACATTTGAATCTTTATATTAATATTATTAGGGCATTCAGTTGGCAACCAATGCAACTGTGTTTTACTGTTAATGAAAGAAAACAACAAATTGTTTATTCATGAAACGTAAATATTTAAAAAATAGGCGTGTTCTGGTAAAAGGATTCCTCAGAAATTTAGATATGAAGGTTGATTAACATCAAAATTAGCCACAAATTGGGCTGCAAATCCATCTAAGATGCAGCACCTGACGGGACAGTTTGTTAAATGTTTGCTAGAAAATAAGACGTTATTCATTCTCGAAATTATTTTTTAAATGGTAGATGTGTTATGGTTAAAATCAGGTTAAAATCATACCTGAGAACTGTATGTGTAAACAGAAATTCCTGTCAAAATTAGCATAAAAACGGGGTTGTGAATCTGCCTAAGATGCAGCAGTAGATAAGATAGTTTGTTTCAAAAATAAGACTATTTATATTGAAACTTGTTTTTCGCAAGGCACAAAATCACAAAATTGTCACGGAATTTGCTTTTAGTTATTCGAAATTGTGAAATAAATGATTTGGGAAAACATTAAGTAATTTTGTAGCATTCACATGTGAAGTAGTAAAAGCATAATTGGTTTGAACTACCAGTTGTAATAGTTTTTGCTGAATCAATTGCTCGTCAGAACAAAATTTAATAGTTTAGAATGAGGCGTAAAATCTTAAACTGGGGTTAGTTTAAGTTATTGGAAAACGTGCCGATTTAAACTTCATGTTTGATGCATGACTTGCATTGACAATTATTTAAACACGACTTCGCCTCATCTTGACGTGTCATGACATCACCCCAGGCGGTGTATTAACTTGGAAACGACTTGCTACCAGAGCCTACCAGCATACCCCTAGCCTTGGATACGTCAGTCAAGTTTGTTTCACATTTATGTCCGTCGTCACGCCAACCCCCCATGTGTGATAGAAGCCAGCCAAGTGGCCAAGCTAAGCGCATCAGCTCGCGTAGTCGATACAACACCGCATGACAGAGAAGCGCCTGCTTTCGCAACAGACCGAGAGATGGCACCCAAGAGCGCAGTACCGCCCATGGGAGGAGCTAACCCCCGCACCCCCGAGAGCCCGCGGGCAGGTGGAATATATGTTCGTGCACCGCCGCAGAACGGCAGTTCATTCTCAGCAGCTCGCTCCACCACCTCATGTGCTGGAGATCTCTGCCAACTCCAACATCTTCACGACCTATCAGAAGCTCTTCAAGACTTTCACCAGCTACCACCGAAAAAGTCTTCAACACCCTTCAACACGCACTACCCATATGGTAGTGCCACCCGAGTTGCTTCTGGACATCAGTATCAAGTTAGTTAGGGTTAGTTAGTACTATAGCTACCTAGCCGCATCTGCTCTTGTCTAGTTTAGACCCAGGTCCCCCTCATCTGATATTCGTAATCTACTTCTGTTTCAGTTCCTGCTTAGTTGGGAGGTAGTACGGGCCACCGTGTCTATTCCTCACGGAATAAACACGTTTTCTATCAATCTTCCAAGTACTGTTTCTAGGGTGACTGTGTCTTTTATCCCACGTAGACGTCAGCTTACCAGGGAAAAGCAGGAAGGAGACAGCTTCATTTACAACCCCAATTGCCAAACCTAGAGAAGGACTGTGGGCTCCCTTAACCGGGCGCACGTACGTTGCACACACACCCATTTGGTGGCCACCCATACTGTGCACTTGGTGTGCAGTACGGTAGAGCCACAACCACTAGAGACTCAATCTATAAGGCGGCTTGTCAACCATCCCAGCCAATTAATTTCATCCACCACACTGAACTGTCGCCGGAAGGACTGATAGACTGGTTCTGGAGGTTTGCCCACCTTTGGACCACACCCATGTCGTTATCGGACATCCAGGGTAAACCTACCGCTCCAACCACTGCGCTGAACTGTCGCCGGTTGGAGTAATCGGTTACGACTCTGGGTTGCTTGGCCTCGGCTGGCTTTACACCTAGCTAGGGATCCTTGTCATTTGCTCATCCTTAGCGTGGCAGACCTTAGTTCCTATTTCTATGCCATACACCAATAGGAGTGGTGCGAAGTTGCAAGCTAGGACGGCAGCTACTGCCTCCGAATCCAACAGGAGCTGTAACCCATCCTCAATTGCACTTTGCAGCATAATCCCCTGGGAACAAACTCAAGCCGCCCGCCAGTTGGAGAGGCCTCACCTCCCAGCTCCCTCCCCCTCCTTATTTCAGCCCCCATTCAAGACCACCGGCCAGCCATATCTGGTCGTCACCAACTTTCATCAGGGATGTTACGTGTCTCTGGGTATAGCGAACCCTTGGTTCCTGGAGCACCAGGACCAGTAGCCCTCTGCGGGCACCCTTCAGCACCGCCAGCCACAGTACCACCTCCGCCCAAGGACTGGGCACGAGTTCCGGCCGACCTCAGCAGCAACAGCGGCCGAGTCAGGAGCTACCCAGGGCCACGTCCCATATGGTAAACCAGTGGCTGTGTGCCAACCAGTAATATGAAGAACAGCCAAGCCTGCAGCTGACTTTGTGCCATGCAATCAAGCCACGTGCCCTAGCCTGTACACCGACCGAGGTGCAGTTAGCAGACAGTAAAGTCAGCCAAGCATACTGGCCGTGTGTCTGACCGACACACAAAACCTTGCCCGACCGTGACGTCATCAGTCACCTGATGTCACCTGTCAAGGGTATTCATGGCGCCCAGCATGGTGCTACAGCGCTTTTTAATTCATTAATCAGGCAGAACAAGGTCAACACGACTCAGAGATCCAGTTAAACTAGCTGGGAGTCAAACCAAATCCAACAAGACTTTGGTGAAACTGAAAAACACTCAGGGCGCTCAAGTAACTAGTCGAAATGTCAGATTTGGAAGCTATCATAGTCGACCAAGGAGGTACAACAAACACCATGGCTGAGGCCACTACTGAACAACCCGAAAGGTTCGATATAGCCACCTGCCCTGGTACTGGGTAAATACTATTATATGCGCACACTGCCAACATAGCTTCCATTACCTCTATTTAGGATGGACAGATGAGCCCAGGGACACAGACGAGCTAGAGTTCAGATGTAATGACTGCCTAAACTGCCAGACTGCATATTGCAGCTGGCTTACTTGCGCTGGGCAAGGAGTAAATACGGTACGATGCATTGTCTGTGCGCAGACATACGCATAGGCTGGCCAAATGAGCGAATCACGAGACCGAGCCTCATATATATATATATATATATATATATATATATATGTAAGATTTGCCGACGTGTGGAGGAATACCGATCTGATAACCCTGGCATTCACCATAGTATAACAACCACCTGGGGTAGCGACGGGCCTCAACTCCTAGAGTTCGCGGGAATTCCACATGAAGACCCGATCATGTTTACCCTAGACTGCAAAAAGGAACTGCACGATAATGAGGTTCCAATTAAACAATGTGTTGGGAGGACCCAGAAGCAATTAAAGGGAAAAGCACTCGAATGGTGGAATAAGTACGGTTAGTTTATCACTGAGTGGGGGCAGCTGTGTTCACACCCTGCCATTCAGTTTTCAGGCGAAGAGGTAATAACCCACTTAACCACCAAATTTGATAGGCGAACCCAGGCTGCCGAGGAAGATGCAGAGATCTTCGTCAGGTGGAAGGTGCAAATGTATAAAAGAATTTTCCCCTAGGGAAATGAGGAAAACTTTGTGTGCCACATTACACGCATGCTACTTCCCAAATTGTGGAATTTATTACAAATTCCGAAACCGCAAACGCTTGTTGCGCTAAGGGCACATGAAACGGAGAGAAATTACAAGGCACAAGCCCTGCTAGACAAACCGCGTGGCAGTAAGAGCCAGGAGATCGATAAGCAGCCAGAGCGAAAGGGGAACCCTCCTTCACCCTCACTAGACTCTCCCTAAGTGCTGGTTCTGTCTGGAACAGCACTTTAACCGAGACTGCCTAGTCAAGCAGGCAGACGGGGGAAGGGGGAACAACAAGAGCGCCTGACCCCCCTCCAGAGACGAATATATCAGGTTAAAGGACCTAACCAGGAGGGAAACGCAGTAGCCAGGGTGCGAAGCGGGCCACCACCACCGGGAACCACAGTCCTGTTTTCCTCCAGAGACTAGCTGAAGAAAGCAACCCACCCAAAGCCCCGCACGTAGAAGTGAAAATCAATGGATATAGGGCACTCGTCCTACTAGATTCCGCTGCTACGGGGAATTTTATCGGAAGTGACTTGCTCTCCCCTATATAACGAGCTTCATTTTGCCCCCAAAACCAGTCAGTGCACATGGAACAACACGCAACACGACCAGGCTCTTAAGGTAGACTGCAGAACTACTCTGACAGTAGGGATATACCATCACGTAAACCTAGCCAACTTCGTAGTCTCACCCGATATTACGGAAGAAGTAATCCTGGGGCAACCATGGCTACGCCTACAACAGTGCGTTATGGACCACGGCCAGCAACGCATCTATATGGGAGACAAGCACCAGGTGACCGTAAATTGGGAACACAGCCTGGAGACGCGGCGATCCCACCCCCGATTGCACCCAAAGATATAAACCACCAGCTAGCATAACCCGAATTCGCCCAACTTAGGCAAATCCTGGAGACCATGTTGGAGCCTTCGGCCAAGGGGAATTGCTATGTCAGACACGTAGCATCCAACATGAGATTTGGCCCACCACTGACATGCCGGTATATAACAGACCCTGCAGAGTGTCTGCCCGGAGGTGGCACTTCATTATGTTGCAAGTCCAGGCAATGAAGGAGCAGAGGATTGTGGAACCGTCTGACTCTCCTTAAAAGTTCACGTGTATTATTAGTCCTAAAAAAGGACGGCCAGCTAGGGTTCTACGTAAATTACAAAGATCTGAATGACGCTACCCATCCTGTCGCACCACCACCTATTAACCTGACCCACACCCTCCGGGATGTAGGAGAAACCTGAATCTTCAGCACTCTCGACATGTAGTCAGGGTATTGGCAGATTGCTGTACGTCCCAACAGCAGAAAATACACTGCGTTTACTACTCTAGAAGGCGAAACCCTGCAATTCTGAGTAATGCCGTTTGGACTCAAGAATGCCCCCGCCACCTTCCAGATGCTCATGTCCGCCGAAGTTCTTACCGGCTTTGTAGGCCAGTTTTTTTTCGCCTACCTCAACGACATAATTGTATACTTGAAGTCATGGGAAGAACACTGCATACACCTCCAGAGAGTACTGACACACTCGAGTTACACGGCCTAACCAGCTAGCTTTCCAAAAGCCACTTCGGAAAGACTACCATGTACTACCTACGGCATATAGTCACACCTGAGGGGAACTATTCCCAAGCCGCCTCGTTCCGAGCCATAGAGGAGGCCGTAGAACCCACCAACAAGAAACAACTGCGTCGTTTCTTAGGCTTGTGTAACTGGTTACGTCACTACGTAAGGGACATTGCTAGGCAGATGGCTGCCCTCAATCTCCTCCTAGAGAAGGAAACACGTTGGTGGTGGGGAGAAGAACACCGCAATGCCTTCCTAAACCTGAAGCAGAGCTTCCAGAATAACCAGCAACTCCACTGACCACAAGGAGATAACCCTTTCATACTACATACTACAGACGCCTGCAAGAACGGGCTGGGAGCGGTCCTGCACCACGAGAACTTTGCCGGGCAGCCTCAAGTCATTGCATATGCCAGCACCCAACTAATCGCAACGGAATAAAAATACCACGTTAATGAGCAGGAATGTCTCGTCGTAATCTGGGCAGAGAGAAAGTACTGTTACCACTTGGAAGAAAGGCACTTCATACTCCGCACCAACAGCAAGGCCCTTCAATGGCAGCGCCAGTCAAGCAATGCCAAAGTCAAATTAGGATGATGGGAAATGTTCCTAACTGAATTTGACTTCAAGGTGCAACACTGCCTGGGCAAGACTAATGACCTCGGTGCCTTATCCCACCAGCTGGACCTCGGCGAGTCACTAAAGAAGATGAGTGGGAGAGAATGACCTCCCTTCTGGCTCTTACCAGAAATCCCGAAGAGCACCTCCGGATCCTCCAGCTGCAACTCAGCCGGTACCAGATAAGCTACCATCAACAAAAGGACCTAGACATCCAGCATCTCCTCCAGGACATGCCCCAGAGGTTCGAGCTCTGGGATGATGTCGTCTGGTCGCGGAGCGAACAACATGGGGTCTCGTGGAAGATCTGTATATCACGAAACTTCTGGACGGACCACCACCACCATGACCACCCGCAGGCCGGTCATCCCGGCATTAAGAAGACACTACGGGATATAGGAAAACACTATATTTGGGACAGGATAAGCTGGAATGTGCAACAGTAATTCAACAATTGCGAGGCGTGCTGCCATGACAAAGCCTATCCCGTGCCCCAGCCAGCAGCAAAACCCCGTTGACCCCACACAGCCTGGACCCACTTGGCGTCTGACCTAATGGGACCTTACATGAGAATAACCAAAGGAAATAGATACCTGTTGGTGGTAACAGACCAGTTTTCCTGCTAGATAGAAGCATTTCCCCTACGCAGCCACGAAACACACATCATACGGAAGCTTGAGACTGAGATATTCTCCCGCTATCTGTAGGTTGTACTGACAGATAATAGCACGTAATTTACCAGTCACAAATGGTAGACTGCATGCAACACATGGAGGGGTGGAGGCGTGGATGACCCTCCCCCCTACCCATATCATCCGCAGGCAAACCCCACTGAGCGGAGGAATCAAGAATTAGAGAAAAGGGGACCACCGCCACTGGGACAAACATCTACAGACTATTATTTTCACCCTTAGGAGGAGGCCAACGAGGCCATGGACACCAGCCCCAGTCAGCTCATTCTGGGACGAACTCTCCGTCGCCCAGGTGATGGGCAGAGTGAACAAGCTCCCACAGAGATGCCGCAACCAGAGGACGTAGAATGGCTGCTCTAGCCCGAACCACGAGTTCACGAGACGTCTAGACCCAGTACATTAACAAAAAATACCCGCAACCCACTACCGGGGTCCAAAGCTTCCAATGGGCGAGTTTGTGCTTCTCTGCAGCCACCCACTTAGTAAGGCCCAAGGTCAATTCAGCGCGGGCCTCGCTGATAAGTGGGAAGGACCCTACACAATAGTGGGACGCCAAGAAAACTTGTGCTGGGCAAAGGATGCCAGGGGACAAATCTACTAGGTAACCCATGGGCAGATGTGCCCTTGCCCCGCCGGAGCTCAAGACAGCGAGGCCGAAGCACCAAAATCAGATGCTGTAGAAGAGGAAGGAAGGAAGGACGATCTCCCTCCACTGACGCCCGCCGCAATCGGGCCACCTACCTTCTGAGAGCCAGAACTTCAACTGGGTACCGACCGGAGGAGTGTCCAACCCACCCTGACCAGGGTCGAACAGCCTGCACCTCGAGGGGCAATGTCCATCCAGACCTTGCTCTCAACCTCAACAGACTTTGTCCGGAAGACGACCGACAGACGCAGCCGTATGACCCCCACCTGATCGGAACTGTCGTGACGGAGCCTCTTGGACAGGGAGCCTCGCTGGCTAAACCAGCAACCCAGCCCCATCCTGGAGAAGGATGAGACCAGCAGATCCGACAAGGCAGAGGTCCCGAATAGCCCCTGCCTTTGACGGCAATTCAGACCACGTCCACCCAGGAGGGCGTGGTCACCCACTGGGCCATGACGCCGGGCGGCACCAAAGCTACTAGCACACCACCCTTCTGCGCGGGAGGATGAGCTCAGCAGAGATGACGAGGCAGGGGTGCCCAAAGAGCCCCTGCCTCAGACTGCAACCCAGACCACGTTCACCCAGGAGGGTGTGGTCACCCACCGGGCCAAGATGCCGGACAGTGTTGAGGCCACTAACACATCACCTTCCACACGGGAGGATGAGCCCAGCAGCGCCGATGAGGCAGGGATGCCCGAAGAGCCCCTGCCTCAGGTGCCAACTCAGGTCATGTCCACCCAGGGGGACGTGGCCACCTTTGAGGCCTCAACACCAGACAGCGATGAGACCAACACCAATGCACAGCCCTCCGCACGGGAGGATGAGCCCAGCCATGCCGAGGGGGTAGGTGAAGTAGAAGATTCCCTGCCCTTGACGGTCACCCCAACGCTGCCTCTCCAGGAGGAGAGGAAGCCTGGTGGCCCCGAGCTGGCCACTGCCAGTGACGCAAACCCAGAGACCAGCAGCCAGCCCACAATAAGAGATGCCGTCTCATGCCTGCTGCAGCACCTCTCAGCCGGAATGTTACCGTAAGCCACCATGGCGGCCCACTTCAAAGTTCACATTGCCATACTTTCAGTACGCGGCCTTGAGGAAGCGGAGCCGTCTGTGCAAATCCAGGACTCCATGCAGTAACCATGCATAAGTTGTCAAATACTCAACAGTGCCAATGTGTAAATGCCAGAATTAGACAGGGATTGGTTTAAGGCATGTAGGTAGGTTCTACGGTCGGCCATGCAAGAAATAGCAGGCAACGAAGTACCCTAACTAAGTGTTAAGCCGAGGCCGAGCCCGAGCCCCAACCAGAGTTGTACCAGAGTACTCTGACCGGCGACAGTTCAGCGCGGTGGTTAGAGCAGTGGATTTACCCCAGAAGTTCAACAAAGATATGGGTGTGAACCAAAGGGGCCAGATCTCCACACTCAGTCTCTCACTTTTTACCGGCAACAGTTCAGGGCGGTGGATGAGTCAATGGACTGGACTCACTGACTAGGTGCCTTGTGGTTGTGACCTAGTGGTTGGGGCTCAACCGTACTCCACACCAGGTGTACAGTATGGGTGGCCATCTAATGTGTATTGTTTTGACATGCGTGCACCCGGTTAAGGGAGCCCGCAGTCCTACACTAGGTTCGGAAAATAGGTTGGGAATGCTGCAGTCTCCTGTTCTTCCCTTGTGGGTTGACGTCAAGGAAGTTTGAGTTACAGTCACCCTTAGCAATGAGTACTCGGAAGTTAATAGAAGACGTGTTTATTCCGAAAGGAATAACACGGTGGCCCGAACTAACTCTTAATTTACCAAAACTGTAACGGAAGTTAACCAATGCAAATCAGGTGAAGGGGACCTGGGTCTGAACTAACAAAGTAGATGCGGCTAGGTAGCTATTATACTGGCTAACCCTAAGTAACTCGATGCTTGTTGTCCAGAAGGGACTCTGGTATCACTACCAGAAGGGTAGTGGGTGTAGAAAAGGGGTGTTGACTTCTTCGGGGGCTTCTGGTGAAGGTCGTGAAGAGCGTCTGGTAGGTCGCGAAGACGTTGGTGTTAGCTGAGAGCTCCAGTACTGGAAGTGGTGGAGCGAGCTGCTGAGAACGAACTGTCATTCTGCAGCTATGTACGGACATATATTCCACCTGCCCGTCGGCTCTCTGAGGTGTGGGGTGGTGGGGTGAGTTTCTCCTCCCGTGGGCGGAGTTGCGCTCTCTGGTGCCATCTCTCGGTTCGTGACGAAAGCAGGCAGGAGTTGGCATGACGTCTGATAATAAGGCGAACTAACTTCGCTTCCTTTGTCCGTAAGTGCCCCCGCATCTAGGGGCGTGCTGGTAGGCTCTGAATGTAGGTTGTTCGAGATTCACACCCCGCCTGGGTTACGTGATTCCATGTGCAGATGAGGCGAAGTTGTGTTTATATTTACTTATCAAAGAGCATCATGCGTCAGTTCAATGGTTTTGCTTTCCGGCTTAATCACACAATGGTGTAGGATATAGTAGGTTGGGGAGGAAGACAATTGGAATCCTGGAACCTTCTCCATATGCTCCATGACTAGGTAATCTTGCATCTACTCACTGTACATTTGTGTAAGTGATGGGTCTCCATTAAGACAATTTTACAACAAAGGAACCGGTTCAGGGCTTGTGGTCTTGATGACGCCAACGTAGGGACTGGGGAGTGAAATGGCAATGAGACCACATATCTGCCAGTCTCGTCCTGGCTATTAGTTTCCATTAACAAGTCTTCACATATCACCTCATTAGCAGATCTATGTTTTTTGGTGGAAATTTCTCAACTTCCCAAAAGTGCCTCACAATGTCCTCAATGGAGACAATGCAAAATGATGTCAAAGAAGATGAAGGATGTTCTGATGCTACCTGACCCATGAGAATCCACCCAAAACTGAGCCAAGTTTCATGGGAGAGCTATCACTCTTACCTCGAGTTAAAGTGTCGAGGGAACAACTATGCACTGATGAATAGGTCTGCAGGCTGAGGAGTGTCAAAGGCTGGATCTGCCAACTTCAGGTGGGCAACAGAACGGCGCACTTCCTGGGACAATTTGACACTAGGCAAACTATTAGTTATGTGTGGAAGCATGAACACATCCACAGCAAAATGCAACTCAACAACATTACGAGGGCTGACCACAATAGTTGTGAACAATTTGGCGACATTGACTTGAGTGTTCGACAGCCCATGAATTGGAAGGTGGGTCCGCTGCTGGGACAAACCAAGCCTCTGGATGCAACATTCTGTGATGACGCTCACTTGGCAGGCAGTGTCCAAGAGCACTTAAGCTTCCTGTGATGTTCCGGAGGCATCATCAACATGAACAAGGGTAGTGGATAACAATACAGTAGGTGATTAAGTACAAATATCAGGCGTAACGGCAGACAGTACTGCAGGATACTTGAGTTCAGAACTCTGAGCAGACACTGTTTCTGACTGGTCTGGTGAATTGGTCTTTGCACTCTTTTGTTTAAAATGTAACAACATATGGTGGCATGCCCCACACCAATGACAAAATGACGATGACGGACAATTAGTGGAACGGTGCGAGGGGAAAACACAATTCAAACAAAACTAATGTTGTTTGACAGAAAATCGCTTCTTTGGATTCTGTTTACAAAACTCTGGACATTTGTACAACTTGTGGATCTCGGCACATAGACAGCATCCACCTTGTACAGAGCTAGCCAGGCATTTTGAAGATCTTTATGTATGGGGCTGTCTCAAATTAGACACGGCCTGTATAGGTTTAGACTTGACCGTTTGTGTACATATTAGGCATTTTAGCAGTACTTGATCTTACAGGCTCTTGGGCTTGACAGTGTCTTTCAAGGAATGCTAGCAAGTCTTTCAGATTTGGAAATTCAGTCCCCAGCATCATCTCCCACTGTGTTTGTAGAGTCGTGTTGCTTCCGACATAGGCAGTGACTGAATCATACCATGGGGTTTGCAGTGCAGTGCAGTGCAGTCTTTCAAGTAAGCCAATTTTTCTACTGGGGACAAGTCATCATTATTCTTAACAAATTGACAAACGGGTTGGAGAAATTTGGTTATTGCCTGGGGTCACCCTCAAAAGTAGAAAGAGTTGTTTTAGGTATGGCAACCCACAAACTCATTATTTTGGGGAAGCACAAGTCTGTACAGTCCCCTTTGATACTTTGGTTATAACATCTACAGTAGCCATTACTAGGAAGTACTTCTCTTCAAAATCTGCCAAGCGAGCAGCATGCTCCAAGGTCGACCTCTACCATCTCATTTGCAGACTCAACTGCAGCTAATTCTACCATAACGTACTCAGCATCAAAATTTTCAAAAACCTTTGGTAGGTCACAACTCGTTGCAACTAACAAATTACGTTTTGTCGGGTTATTATCAACTACTTGCTCGAGACCGTAAGCACGCTTAAGATGACCCTCGGCCATGCCAAGACGTAAAAGTGCAGATTGTTATTCTGCCATTTCGAGAGAATGACTGAATACAGTGAAAAACAAACCAAATGACAAAAAGGAGGGCAAAAATATTTGCTAACGAGTACAAAAAACCACTACTATTCCATCTCGCTAACACAAAGGCACTTTGCGATCCATGAGAAAAAACACCAAGACAAACTGTAACGTTTGGGGCTACAATTACCAAGCCGACTATAAATTGCTGACTTGCACTCGACTAGCTCATAGGTAGAACACGAGACTCAGTAAAATGGACGCCGATTAATTAAGAAATAAGTTCCAAGTTCCAGAGTAATTGTTATATACTTTTATTTATTCTTGAAGTTACACATTTCACATCCAAAGTTCAGAATATGCAGAGTACAAAATGTGCACAGATAATTAGACATGGTCAGAACGGAGCCACAGTCGTTTACTATTATTATGTTTCTGCTGGCCTGAAGAAATAAAAAATGTGGCAACCTCCCACACCGGCTGAGAAATAAAAAAGCAAAGTCTAGTTGCCGATGTGGGGGTTATCGTCGCACCCGACGCGGCCTAGGCGAGCATTGTATGACTGACTTCGCCGTCTGCTTGAAGGGCGACTCTCTTTTAACTAACCTGCACTGACCTGCCCTCAAGGGCGACTGACCTGAAGTGACTTGAAGGGCGATAGGCACACGTGTCTTTGTGCTGCCTATCACCCCCCTCTCCTGAGATAAGGGCTTGGCGAGCCACGCACGCACTCAACACGTTATCGAAACTACCTCTTACAAAACTTGTTGACGCATTCTGAAAAAGCTAATCTAATGTTGACGCTTAACAAAAACTGAAAACTACGACGTTCGACACGAAAATGCAAACGTCCGCTCGATAAACGTACTATCACGGGAAATGAACCACCACAGCTTTAATTTCAAATACCCGATAAAAGTATTACGAAGCTTAGCAAAGCTTGAGAAAAACGAACGAAATTGAAACACGTGTCCTGGTCCCAAAAATTAAGAATACTGCGTCATTACAAAACATGGACAAAAGTACTAACCTATGCACAGCACACCATACTAGGTAATTCTGTGTAATTCACGTGACTGGAATGCTAACCACATGCAACTCCAGTGATTATACAAAATGCTATTCAAGATTATACACTGAGAATCGCCAGGCACGTGCACCAAACTGCTTAACAATGGAAAATGACAATGAATAAGAATTCTTTGTTTCACAATCCATTGAATAGCAGATGTAGCTTAGGTCTTTGGATCTTGGACACACCAATTTGAATTTACATGTTACGGGCACAGTTCACAAGTCCACACACTTGTGACCAGCACCATTACTGAGCTCGCACAAGGGGCGAAATGACAATTGACAAGAATGTGGGCATGAATCCAGCTCGGAGTATCAAAAATGTTATATCAACAATACAAATGGCGAACAAAACTGCAACAATAACACATGATTGCAATGTTAAACAATGATATAGCAAAAAACGCGCGACACAAGCATCTGCTTACCTATGAGGCTACGACACCATCTTAACTGTTTCCAGTTGAGAAGCAGGCTGGCCAACCTAGGCAGCCAGAAGTTCCCTGCTGTATGCAGGGTCACCTACAATCCATTGACAATTTAAGTTCACATCCGCAGTACGCTATGTAGACGTTCTTTTTATACTGACAACGCTGAGGTTACTGGTCAGCAGGAAACAATTTAGAAATGCCAACACCCAGTCACTAATCTTGATGATGGAACACTCTTCAGCAGTTCCAGCAGAAGAAATAAATGGTGTCCACTATGTCTGATGAGTTTTTGTCGTGTCATTACTAATAGATGTGTTGTTCCATGGGGAAAATAATTGAATACTAAGCCATCCTTAGTGTGTTTGCATCCTCTGCAAATTATAGCAGTACAGTTTATTGGTTAGAATTGTAGTTTACCGCAGCCATGATTGTTCGTCTGCTACTGCCGAGACTGGCTTACCTTCCGCACATCAGTGTTCTCAGCAGGAAGTGTAGTCTCCAATCCAATCCAGACGCCAAAATACCTCTCGCCACTGACTGATCAGCAGCATCAGTAAATAAAGGAACTCTCGTCAGCAGTCTCAGATACACTCCAAACACTATGCGAACACTTAACATTGTTCAAACAGGAAGTTTCACGGGTCCATGCAAAATTAACAGGGAATTGAGGGTGGGTGGAACAAGAGAATCTGGAATGATGCATTGATGTTATGTGTAAAAACATAAAGTGGCAGAAACACGTAGGTATGACCAATTTCATATATTGTACATTTAATTGTGGGTTACTGTGTTTTTCTTTGGTATTTTTTTATGGAATATTATGATGGAGTATTGTACTCAGTGTAATTTATAACTTTCTGAATAAAAAAATTTGTTAAGAGTTTTGTATTAACTGTTGAAGATTAAGGGATTGCTGTTATGTTATGTGTGAGTATTAAAATTCTTCAATGTTTGTGTAGTTATTTGTTTTCTTTGGTAGCGTATCCAGATGTGGAAGTCCGAGAGTTGTCTGAAGACTGGGAATTCGTAGTGATGGCTTGCGACGGAATTTGGGATGTTATGACGAATGAGGTAGGATAGTATTCAATAGCTGAGTCTCCCTTTTTAATAATGTTTGTAATTGTATCCAAGTGTTTTATACTGCAAATATTAGTACAGATACTAGTGTTGTCGTATTAAAGTCCACCAAATTTATGTACTGGGCCAACCAATAATGTTGCTTGTTTTCAAATTACAGTGTTTACCATTGTGCCACTTTCTTCCACGCAACACCTGCACCTCACATTTAGAACAGCCTCCCAGGGGGAAAAAATATGTTAATGTACACTAGAATCTCACTGTTGCAACTCCTTTTTATTACTGTCATCTTTTTTTTTAAACCCATCTTTTAGGGACAGTGAAAAATTTTGTTAACAAAGTTAAACATTTTAGGGAATTCTGAAAAATAAGTTTGTGTCACCTTTTTGCCGTGCATTGCATTCTTTTGGCGAGCACTGTACTGCAAGTAGCATGTACCTAAAATAGATACCTTCCCCTCCCAGGCTGTAAGCGCTAGGAAATACCCATGG
Organism: Clitarchus hookeri; assembly: GCA_002778355.1. Lineage (NCBI taxonomy): Eukaryota > Metazoa > Arthropoda > Insecta > Phasmatodea > Phasmatidae > Clitarchus > Clitarchus hookeri. The sequence continues at coordinate 298,120 of NQII01001231.1, forward strand.
ACAAGCCTGTCCCCTACCCCTCAGGCATGAGAATGTTTACGCACGACACAGTTACTGGTTATCGTATCTATGTGCACTGCTCTCTCGTGTCTATGTATAGTCGATTCTCTCTACTATGTTGGGGAATGGGAAGAAAGGAAATAGATTTAATGTTGTGTTAAGTAAAGTTTTTATGTTGTTCTTGGGCCCTGTGATCAAAGAACTGGGTAACTTACTTATTGTGTGTAACTCTGGACGTAACACTGCCATAAGACAACGTAGATAAAACCCTCAAACAATGAATAATTGCACAAAAAATATAAGAAAGTACTGAAGGAATATTCCAAACAAACATCTGCTGGCACAACTCTGTACACAAGAACATAGGCAAATTATATTGAACTTTAACTTGTTATTGAGGAGAGAATAAGTATACTTAGTGTGGTGTAAACAGATTAAAAGAAAATAAATTATTTCAAAATATGTTGACAAAAATCAATAGGCTAGCGGAGTTATTCACTTTGAAATACCACTTTCGTTACTGTACTTATTTAAGGGTGATTAATTACTCAAAACAAAATTAAAATTCGGAAATCAAAATAAAGTATTTGTCACCTGTAAGTACAGTAGAACCTTACTAAAATGACCCCTCACAGTTTCCAGAAATTAGGTCATTTTGACTGGTTGGTCGTTATTGATAATTTTCGGAATTTTAGACTGATTTTGACCCACCCCAGCCTCTATACATCAGACTTTGCAATTTTTTGAATGAAATCTATGTTAATTAAATATAAATTTATTTTATTAGGCAGATGTGTTCTGAATAAAATGATACCACAAAAGGGTATGTGCAATGTCCCTTGTCACCAAAAAAAATACAAAAACTGTAACATCGGATGCTGCATACTTATTACTTTATATTTACAAACAAAACCGAAGCTTCATTGTTTATACCACACACAAACACTACTTTCGAAAATACAGGCTACCACTGATGGTATAAACTCCTTGAAAGTCACGTCTGTCTGTTATGTCTGATGAACCCCAAGGGATGAAATCATTAAAAGGGCGGACGATGGGAGGAGGAGAAGGCTGGAAGTGAAGAAGCGTGAATTTATCTTGCTCTTGTCAAGTGTGATGGACTGACCGAGAGGTGCGGCCCACAGTGGGACAAAGACTTTGTTCCACAGCCCAGAGTTGTATTTGTAAGTTTGTACGTTTCCACACCACTGATGGCATGTCCAATAAAACTAAGTGTAATAAGTCATCAACAAATAGTAATTAAAACCCAAGAGAAATCCTAGTAGTAATACCACAAGCAAAGTGAGAAAGTAAGCATAGCGAGAGCACAATGGCAGGACAAACACTGAGGATAGTCGCATAGTTCACAAAATGGAACATTTGGTCACATTTGTTCTCCTGAGGGGTGGAGAATGGGCGGAGTCAATACAGCAAAACCTTATTGAGTTCCCGTTTATGTCGATTTCCCGTATCAGTAGTTTTTTTTGTATGATCCCAACAAATATCTTATATAAACAATGTTAAAAAAAACCTGCATGCTACGACCACGTGAAAGATTAATTTTTTGAAATATGATGCCAGGACAGCTTAACTGGTCAGTGGGCTGGGTACATGGTACTGAAGTTAAGTGTTCCAAATAAATTACATAAATTTATTCACAAGATCAAAATTCATTTAAACTTATAATAAAACCTCAATCTGATTTTATATACAAGTTTGTGATTGTTGTAGACTATACATAACATTAATTAACTGACTTGTAGGTCACATCTGGCTTAGTGGGTTCAAACACCGTTATTTTCGCTGCCGGTTGTTTGTAAGGCTCCATGCCACTCGAGTGGCGCTCGGGGACTTGCTGTGCCGAGTGTAACAAGTGAGGTGCAGATGTCATTTGTCCTCCCTTCCATTCCCTGTCTGCTAGCATGCATGTGGCTTTGGCCGGCAGGAGCTATTTCATAGATGCACTGTGTGCTGTGATATCATGTGACCTGATGCTGCCTAGCGCGGCACAACCTACACACTAACACACTGTCACACACTGACCTTCAAACACAGTTGGCATGCACTGAGTCTGTACCATTCTTTTTTGAATAAATTTTTTTTTTCCATTAAAATGTTATTTATACTATCTGGTTATTTTACACACAAATATCACTTGATTGTGAACATTCACAATATGAGCAGTGTACAACCCTTTGCGCCTTTTAAAAAATCGATACTTTAGATTTTTTCTTGTTATTTACAATATGGCAAAAGTACACTCTTAGCCTACACACATTTACTGATGATAAGGGCCCCTTTGCTTCTCATGCCTTCTGATGAGCTCTTCCAAGATTGTCATTCAGTAATAAATAAAACATAATAAGAATCCTACACCTACTCATAACTTAGGTCAGGAACTAGCTAAAGGTAAGTAAACACAATATTTACACTTCTTTTGCCCACTTTGGGAACTCTGTCCCTCTAGTACACTTTCCTAGCACCAAGCTTCTTGTAGCCCACAGATTTACACTTGAACTTTACCATCTTAGAATCACATTTACCAAACATTTTTCTTTTAAAATCTTAAGAATTTTTTTTAAATGTAGAAACTAACATTAAAAAAAAAAATTACCAAAATTAAACACATTATTTACAACACATGTTTCAAAACAGCAACTTGTTAACTTTTTCACTAAAGCAGTAACAGCTGTGTGTTGGAACCCTGCTAAGAAACAGGCAAATCATGGTCTAGGATCAAGGCTGTCCCAACTCCTGTTTGCTGGCCTTGCCTGCTTCAATCTTTCACCTTCGACAGAGCAAGGTTTCAGTACATTTTAACCATACTGAAATATCCATAAATGTAAGGAAATTTTGTAATTTAAGTTGAGATTTACAGGAGATTTATGGTTGTATGATTTGTACATAAAGTACGGAAATTCTTACAAAATACATGTATGACTTTGGGTGGGCATTTTCATAACAAATATTTTGTGTACTGATAACACCTTAGGAAAATGTTTTTTACCTTGAATAATAATTAGTTGTACTACTAGTGAATGGGGCAGGAATGGTTAATTTAATTTGCACCATTGGCATATGTTTACAACAAATTTTTTTTTAACCTATGAAATTATTTAGAAATGTGTGGATGTATGATACCATGTGTGTATTATTGAAAGAGTTTTGTTCTTTGGTCTGAAACGTGAGTGGGTTGTTTTACAATATATGTGTATATTGTAAGTTTAAAAAAATGTTTGCTATGGATGCTGAAGAGCATTGTTTTATAAATTATTCACACATACAAGTTTTAATGTCAAAGTCAACAAACAATTAATGTGTAAAAGATGATTTTATGAGCAAGTAAAGTGTTCTGTTGTAAATTTTATGGTGTAGATATAGATTTTAATGGAGATTTGTAAAATTTTACTAGTACTCTTTTATATACACAGATTTAATGATCGGTATAGATATTTTACAGTTTGAATACACAAATTGTGTGGAAACTTTTGACAACCCTGCAGTGGGCAAACTGAAATAATTACTGAACTACGTCGTCAGGCCAGGTAACTAGCACTAAAAATGTGGAGGTCTATAAGAATTATAGCATTCACCTCAATTCCTTTTATAGTATATTTTTATTCTATGATACCATTTAGTATGTTTTATCAAATGCTAAAAGTGTATTGTGTGTGCCAAACTGGGATTGGGCACTTACTTGTTTTTAAATAGTGGAAACCAATTTTGTCACAACTTGTGACTTCTTATGTGTGCAATTAGTGTGACTGTAATTGCATTTGCGTGGTTGCAGGAAGTTTTGGAGTTTGTGCGACTACGGCTGGGGACGGGCATGGCGCCAGAGGACATCTGCGAGGACCTAATGACGAGATGCCTGGCCCCAGATTGTCATATGGGGGGACTGGGTTGTGATAACATGACTGTGGTATTGGTCTGCTTTCTTCACGGGAAACCGTACGAGCACCTGGCTACAAAATGTGCCACAGCAGGGGACCAAACCCAATTCGCAAAGTACTAGAACGTCCGTAATGTTAAGAGTCCAGAGTATTTTCAAGCACATTCTGTGTACACTTTGTATTTCAACGAAATGATGTACTATATGCCTAAATACCTGTAATAATGACTTTCTACCTTTGTACATAAATAGAATATACATATATATTTTTATTCTCGTCACACATATTTTTTAAGTAATTTTGCAGGGATCTCGTGTTCCTTGAAGTTTTTACTGTTTCACTTCTCAAAATTTTTGTATGTTTTATTTCAAAGTCAGGTGAAAATAAATTTTAGAAGCAGTTACCATAATTTTATTTATTTTGCAAGAATGTGATTACTGAAAAAAAAGTGCACAAATTATTAACTGTAGTAGGTTTTTTTGGCAGAAACTGTAACTGCAGTTGTTATGTAAATATTTTTTCCTCCCCCACCTTGAACGTGGGACAAATTGAGTCCCTCTGATGGCTGTAATTGTGTTAGTAGTTTTTGTCACTGCATTTACTGTAGTAGTACGCATTATTGTCATACTTGATCATTGGCATGCTGTACGTATTTTAATACAATAGTTCTGCTCACAAGGTGTTAGTTACAGAAAGTAAAAAAATATTAACTTTTTTTTTTTAAATTTAGATTTAGACATTAGCAATAGCGAGAATTATTTATAAGCAAAATATTTAGTTAGATATTAGAATTGTTAATGTTTTGGCTTTATTTTGAACTGTGCTGTGTACAAATTGTATGTGTTATTAGGCAATATAGAAAGTGCAGGTGAAACAAACACTCCTCTTTGTTAATGTTTTACAGTTTTTTTTTATTTAGTTTCACTATATTCAGATTTGCTTGTATACATGTTTGTATGTAAATTTTCGTTACAGTCATAAAGAGTTCTTTTATGAAAATAATATAAAGTAGTTTTGTAGGTTACAGGATTTGAAATTTGATTCCTGTTAATGGTTCCTAAAAATTGTACAGTTGAAAATATTTGGAAATTGAAGCCACAAAAATAGTTAGAAGTATTTATTTGGGTTTACGTATTTCCCTTAATTCTATCGCAGGACCAGATTGAAAACAGTTTGTTTTATTCTAGCTAGACATGAAGGTTTGAAAATCGCAGGAATGTAAACAATTGATTTCCAAAATTTGTTGTTATTAACATCCATATTTGTGTGCTAGTTCACTTAAACTGACTGAATTATCTGTTATTTAATTTAAGTTAACCTTAAAATACAAAATTTGCATAAAAGTTATTCACTAATTAAAAAAAGTAGTTTCAGATTCTTACAGCATAAAATTTTTTAGTGATTTTTTTGTTTGGCAGCTACTAAAATTATTGCTGGCATGTTGCACTTTTCATAGGCATGTCGATATGTGAGTATACTCTGTGGTCTCAGTTTGTTGGGAAATAAATTGTTCGTCCATGAGACTACAACTGCATATGTACAAAGCATACAGATATACTCAGTTACCAAAATTTGGTTAAAGTATTTAACGTTTGTCAAATAGACCACATCTTTGGGCCAGGCATATGATGAGAATGCGACAGTAGCTGCTGATGGTGGACTTTACAGCAGTGTCGCCCAGGAATTATCAAAACACTTACAGAATACTCGTATGAATCCTTGTACCAGATGATTTGTGGTGCATGTATCTGGTAGCTGAACCACCTGTTTACTCACCATTAACTTTACCAAAATTTTCCAGATTAATATGAATCTCTATTATTGAAATTGGCCATGATGAGGCAACAGGTTCCCGTTATTCGTCTTTGCACATGGTTGTAAATCAGTTGCCAGAATCACCATTGTTGTCTCTCCTGCCATTTGACAGCACTATTATGTACCACTAGGCATGTATGTTGCTTGTGAACATATGTTATATTTTGCTGGTATTTTTCACCTAACTGTTTTATATTTTATGATTTTTTAATTTCAGTACGAAGTATAGAGTATTCTTATTTATTACCGTTCTCAGTATGTGTTCAGGCAGGAATGCTGCCTCTTCCTTATGTTCAGTCTTCTTGTTTCTCTTTCACGTCAGCAGGTATCTTCTCTTCCTACATCTTTCTTGTTGCTCCTTGGTGTCTCTTGCATGCATGCTTCGGCTCAGGTTTTTTTTTCCTGCGTTGTCTACATTATTTACGTCCTGTAATCTCGCTCTGACTTATGCAATCTGATTACTAATATTTTCTCTCTTAATAACTGCCAGTGTACTCGATGATAAACAGAGTATACCCTGAAAATATAAGAAAAATGTGTTCAGTGGTGCACAAAATGTGGAAATAAGAAAATTTGCTTGAAAAAGGTGATATGGCATTGCTACTGTAATAATGTTGCTGTATTAGTACACGAGTGTGTAGGATACTGTGGAGCGCAAAAAAGATTGTTGGAAGGGCAAGCAATAATTTGTTGGCTTGTCAACGGAAAACATTAAAGTGTTATAAAAAAAGCTTTAAGTTAGAAATGATTTTGATGCCTCATCAGGATGGATCAAAAGGTTAAAAGCAGTGATACAGAGTATGAAATTTCAGTGAGAGTGCAATTACTACAAACAAGGATTTTTTGTTAGAGATTATTACACTGATTAATTAGAGTTCACATTCTGGCAAATATGAACATTATGCCATAAAACTGTGCAATATTGATGTACTGATCTCTCCCAAAAGAGCTTGTGAACTTTGCTTCATCTACCATTCTGAATACTTAATATTATGCTCCAGACTGTACATAAAGTCTTTAACCCTTTCAGACACGAACTAAGAAAGACTTCTCCAAAAATTTTCAAAGTTGGTACATTTGTTTCTTATGCAAAGATGACCATATAGAATTTTTTTTCATATTTTTTGTATACTTAGTTTGCCATTTAGAGTATATGTCCATTATTATAGACACGTGCCTGATGTCTCTTTGCTCCTATATGCAAGGCTCTGAACTGACGTGCAGTGTTCTCGTCATGTTGTGTGAACTTATGGGACTTTAAGATATGACCCAATAATTTTATTGGTAGGAAGTCTGTAGCAAAGTTCAATGCAGGTCCCTATAATAATTTCACATACAAATTCCAGCCAGTATGTTATGAGATACAGCAGTGCGACAAAGCCATTTTTAGCTATGTTGGAGGGCTCGGGAATAGTATTTATAATATGCATGATGTATTGTGAGTATTATATGTACCTCGTCTGAAGTGTTTTTTTTCTTACATTGGTATCATGGGGACATGTTTGGTAAAAAAAAACAACTTTGATTTCTAACACTCTGCAACGCAGTTCGAGCGCCAGGTTTGCAGCATCTTTAAGGATTCTGCCTTCAAATGTTTTGCATGTTCAAGGCCTCAAAATGCGTGAGCTGTAAGGCTGACTCTTGCTCATCCACCTCTTGCATTGCCACCTCTACTTGCAAGGTGCTCAACTGGCATGCAGTCTTTCTGTCGGCGACTTGACTGAACACGACTTAAATCAGTGATCTTATATCTTTATGGCACACTGATAAAGGTACAAGCATTATGTGTGTCTAACAGACAACTCTAAAGTTTCTGTATAGGTATAAGAATTAACAGCTAAAACTGATTTTGAATACACCTGTTTTAACCATTTTCAGAGGGAGAGAGGATGGAAGGGATGGTCTGGGTAGTCAAAAGGGTTTGTGAGGCCTGGGGTGTGGTGGTGGATTGGATTTGGGATGCCTGGGGAAGATAGAAAAATTCTGAGAAATTTGGGATACAGGGGATGGTTGTGCAATGACAGTGGTGTTGTTTAAGGGGTGTGTGTGCGAAATTTTAGTGGACACAACTGTCATAGTATTCAGTACTATTATCCTCGATTGGTTCACTATTACTCATGGGGTTTTCAGGAATGCCAGAGCATGACACAGTGGTGATGGATGGTGTGTGTGGTAAGGAGGTTGTACTCGAGTCCCCTTGGAGTTGAAATGAGAACATGAACCTGGTGTTTGGGCACACAATTTTTCTTAAATGCTTTTTATGTTAGATACCACTACGAGATATCGAACCGCTCTACCCCACCTTTGCAGCACACTTCATGTGCCAGCCAGGCCGAGCCCTAATGGCGGTCGTCTAGCTGGCGCTTGAAATGTGTTGCAGCATGCTTGAAAAAAAAACCTTTTTTGACAAAACTATTAAACATACCCCCAATAGGTTTACCAACGGAAAAAGCACATTCCAGATGATGAAAAAATGGTACTTTCAAGAAATCACGCACATTTAAAATGTTATTTTCATGTCCTACATAACTAAAAATGCTTTTTCAGACTGCTGTATATCATAATATACAAACCGGATACATACATGCCAAACTTCAACAGAGACACGTATTGGATTTTGCTGTAGACTTGCGTCCAATAAATTTATAGGGTCACCGCTTGAATTCTCGAAGTTCTACAGTTACAACGAAACTACTGCACGCTAGTTCAGTGACTTGTGTGAAGAGGCGATACAGCTTTACATACACCGGTTGGCATCGTCCGTAGCGCTTCATCAATTTTTGCCTTGCTCACACAAACAGTCTCCTTAAGAGCTAATAGAGGGAGAACTGACGTTCATCCCAAGTCACTGTCTCTTGTGTATAACTCGCCCTAGGTGAGGAGGTGAGGGGAAGAGTAGAAACAGGAGCGGTCTTTAGTAAAGGCAGGAACTTAGGTGGCATGATTGCTGGGGCTGTGGGGAAGACGAAGAGGAAGTGATGTACTTCCGTCTGCGAAGGGGGCTGGGGACAAGTGCCTGGCTGTGATGTGCGAGCATGTCTGTATGAATGAACAGTACACAACAACTGCATGTTCAGATTAGTGGAGGAAGTGAAAGAGGAGTGCTCACAGAACCTGACATGAATATGAGTGTAACTGAACAAGGAACTGATACTGCTGTAATTTCCATTGTAAAATTGGGAAAATTTGCTTTGAAATTGAAATTATCTATGTCCACAAGATGTGGGCATCATCATATTAAGAAATCATAACCTGCATAAATAAAGAACTGTTCTTATGCAAAGAAAACTACACTGCCTCGAAGGAAGAAATAATGATGCTTAGTGCAGTAAGTTACTGTGGATTAAAGTTTTCTAAATTTAAAGTAATTAACATGTGTACATAAATGATGCTGCTAATTTGGCTAAGAGAGACAGCAAATCCCAAGATAACGGGTTTGGGTGAGAAGAAAATATGTGGTCACATAAGCTATAGGTTTTGAATTCATGCTACGACTCCTGTAATATTTTGAAGATGTTGGTTGTTACATTTTTATGGCATTACAGTAAGTATGTTTTACAAAGCCATGCTGCAATAATTGAAATACATAATTTTTATGTATTTCATAAAGAGGAGGAGGGTAAACCTAAATTTAAGTAGGCCTAACAGCAGTGAAATTCTTAAGAAACAAGTTCGACAGTTGCACTTTTATTGGCAAATTGTGAATCCCTACGTTTACTTGTTCAAGTTACCATGTTTTAGCAGGAGTGTAATTTATATACATATGCAGTATAACATGAAGCATCTTCAACTCTTGGGAATGTGTTTAGATGATAACGTGATAGTCTGCACTTCTCACTTGATTCAACTGAATTATAGTTAGTTTCTGTGTTGAAATTATAAAGAACCCGGAAAGATTTTTTTAAGTTGATGGTGAAAACTTTATCAACATATTGTTAGAATGTCGATTGGTTTTTGGTAGCAATGGTTAAAATTTCCGTCACTTGCCTACTAAACATTACAGTTTATCTGCATTCTTCACCAGTTTTAGCATATTTTGTATTGGTTTTGTGGTAGATGGAAGATTTTGGTATACTGAACAGATTGTATATATTAGTGATTTTTTATGTAATCTTTCCCAACAAGTGCTGTTTTTAGGTTGATGAAATGTAATTTATTTCACGGAATTGTAATTTTTTTTTTGTGACACTTTGAGCTGCAATGTAGTTCGAATGGGGCTGCTACAACTGGCCAATTTGCTGCTGAGAGGTAGGAATGTGCGATACCTTTATATAATGTGCACACAAACACATGTACAGTACATACTTTTCATTTATGTTAACAGTAATTATAAGGAAATAGAATTCAAAATCACTGGTGATGTATCTTAAGCATTACTTATAATGATAATGCTTACAGTACTAGGTGTACTCAAATAAAAACACCAGAGTGGGGTAGATGAGCAAAAATGTAGCATATTTCATGAAGGAACAAATTGTTTAACGTCTATAAAAATGTTGGCCACACAGACATTGTGGCGCTGAAGCATGTTGCGACGCACATGTGCAAAGATTTCCGGCCTGGCATTGATGATTTCAACTGCTCTCCTTATCCATGTATTGAGCTCATTCATTGTCTCAAGTGGTGAGGTGATGTGGCCCCACAGTCAGAAGTCGGGTGGTGTGATGTTAGATGAACATGGGTGCCACACTATGGGCTCTCCCCTACCCATCCCCCAGTTCGGGAAGTGCACGTTGAGATGCTGGTGAACTGCGAGGGTGAAATGAAGCGGGGCCCCGTCGTGCTGAAACCACTGCCTCACAAGCATCTAAAGGAACTTTCTCCAAGTGTTTCAGTAACAAGTCCTGCAGGAACTGGAGATACAGTGCATGGCACCGCTGAGACGAGAGACAGTGTGGTACTGAGCGGTGTTATCAGGTGTGCAGAACTGCGCACATGCTGGTTATTACGCCAAGTTACAGAGTTGCATAAACGCCCCTGCACATTGCCACTGCCCATGATTGGTTACCTATGGATGATAGGCAATATTTTCTTTGATGAAATATGCTCCATTTGTACTCATCTACACCGCTCTGGTGTTTATCATCATCTACGGTATTCAAGTACATCCGGTATGTCATTGCAAATATTTTTCGTACCGACGTTGTAACAGTGAGAGGTTCAAATATTGTTTAGTATTGTGGATATTAATGAGGTTGATTTTGTTGCTAACAACAGACATACTAGTAATACCAATTTAGGAAATACTGTATCCAACAGAATACAGGATGACCTTGAATTGAAACTAAGATGACACTCACCTTTTTTTATTTTCTATTTTCGCATGTGGGAATTGTGCCAGACAATGCTGCTGGTCAGCAAGTTTTTTTTTGAGGATCTCCTGTGTCGTTTTCCCTACCCTTGCATATCAACTTTGCTTCACTTTCATTGGTACTCAAGACCTCATCGTTAAAAGGGATTAGTCCCTGCCATCTTGTATTCATAGAATTTTTGCCACAATCTTTGTTACAGATTTTGTATTTTATTTTAGCGATTCACAGATTATAGGGCACTGCTTTGCACATTTTATAAAATCTGTATTTCTCTACTCGCAAGAAAAATTACACATTTCTTGCCAGCAGTCTCGAGTTAAAAATTAATAAGGACAGTGAAGCTGTTACAATGTCATGAACCTTGAGGGGGCATTATGTATTTTGTGTTGTGTAAAAATTTTTGTTAAACATTCTTAAATAGAAATTATATTAAAAAAATAGGTAAATCTAAGATGGCAGGGACTTTTACCCCCTTAAGAGTCAACCAAACATCTCCACCCCTCTCACCATTTTTACTTTGGTTTCTTCAAAAATTGTTTTGACAAGTAGTTTAAAATGTTCCATATTTTGACATTTAAATAAAGTTTTAGCATATGTGTCCACTTATTAAAAAAAAAAATATATGAATTGCTATATAGTATGTGGGGGGCAAAATGTTGACAATGAAATTGAAATGGAAAGCACCGTTTGTGCTCAAAAATATTTAAATAAAAAACTTGTAGCTGAATCTTTGCAGTTTCTAATATTTAATAGCCTCAAATTTCTACTTCATTGGTCCAACCCTATAATTGTTTTTTTTTTTTTCTGATTATGAAGCACAGTCTGTTAATTTGTTTTAATGAGTTTTAAGTAATGAGTAATGGAATGTGTTCACTCAAAACACATTGATCGTTTGTTCCTACAAAAGCAGTGAAATTTAACTCAAAAAATTTTAATATGCAAAAATATGGCCTCAACTTTCTGTGAGTAAAAATAGTAAAACATTGTCTTGTGTTTCGATAAATAGGATTGACACCATAATTGAGTGAAATTTGAAGTTGAAAATTATGTGTACCATAATAAAATATTTTTTTCTGCATTTTTGGAAAATGACACAGTATTTGTGTTTAAAAATACAGTACACCCTCAATTTCTTGAAAGTAGCAATTTTAAAACATTATCGGAACCCATAAAATAAAGAAAAAAAATATATATAGACACACACACAGAAATGCAAGAAGCCTTTATCAATTCCATTCAGAAATATGTTACTAGTGATAAAATATAGGTATATTACATACACGGTTACTATTTGCAACTTTTCTGAAGTCGAAGTTCTACTTCCACGATCTTCCTCCGTCTCATACAAACAAAGGTTAGAAAATTACACGAGAGGGCCAACGCACCACATTGTAATAATGTTTTGCATAAGAACTATTTTTAATAGACCAGCACACCTATTTTCTTTCTGTCTTTATTCATATTGGTTATAAATTAAATATTATGATTTATAGATACCAAAACGTAAGTAAAAGCTCTGTTTAACTAAAAATAAAGTACTTTTATGTTAACACAAGTATGAAACGCTTGTGATACACAACTTATTTAGGAAATAACCAAAGATGTCATATTTGGAATGTTTTTTCAAAGGTTTGATTCAAAAAGTGTAAAGAAATTGCAAATAGACTATATTGTAATTTGTAATACATTTGGACAGATTGGGACACCACATTGTGAAAAAAAACAACTTGGTAAAAATTGGTCGATATTTGGGTGGAGTGACTGTAACCATAATGCAGTGTGTGCAGATATAAGAGGGAAGGGAAAACTGAAAACGCCCGCCATTCCTCCAACGGGTTCCTTTATCTCCTGGTTGATAACAAAGAAAGGGCGTGAGGACGTGCACACAGGGACCTGGTTGGTAGACAAGAGCACTCGCCAACCATGTACGTACGTAATGGGAGGAAACGTCACGCTTGGCGATTCAGAGTTTACCCAAGGACAACGGAAGCTTCTCTCTCCAACCCTCAGGTTGACATGTACATTTTCTTCACACTTCATGGATGCTGCACACCATAGGTCGTCTATACAAGTCTTTCATTTTATTTGGCAGACATCTACCTTTGTTTTTTGAGATAGATGCATATACATACAGTTAATTAAGATTTTTTTACAGTCAGCACTCAATTGTACGAGACTTCACATGGTTCCCAGGAAAAGGGTCGTTATTTAGAGAGAATCATTATTTCGAGAGGATCATTATTCCAAGGGTCTTAGAACCAAGAGTTGACTGTATTTATGACATTCAGTAATTAATTCAAAACTGTATCCTCTCAAATTTTCTTGTAAGATCCCACTTTGCGCTCGGGCTCGGTGGTTGCGCATTATTGGGCAACAAAGGGGTGTGCTGTATACCCTTCCAGGATACGAGTTTATTCAGGAGACGTGTGTCTATTGAAATAAATTAATATTTCAATAAAAAAATCTTTTGATTTTTCTGCTAGCAAGCCATTGAAAATAGACTTCATGCTCGGTAAAACTTATGTGCCACACAATATTTAAACATTTTTGACAAAGGGATGCCAAGTACGCATATCTGGGGCATCACTTTTTTGAAAGACATCTGAATATTAAATTTAATTAATATTTAATTAAAAAATCATGTTTGTTTCACATTAGAGATCACACTAAAATTTAACGCTTGGTAAAACCTTGCACCGTTGTATGTTTTTTTAATATTTTTGGTAACAAGTATGTGACTTGTAGTGCCTCTGCACTAGTGTTGAAGATGACTTGTAGACACAAGCAGCCTTGGTCAGCTTTGATGAACTGGCCAATTATAGCAGCCCTGCTCAAAAATACACGTTAGAGTGGAGTAATTTTTTTCTGTATAGTTATGTAATTTTTAAAATAATTTATAGTTAAAAATTAAAAACTGAATGTTACTGCATATACTCTATTACTTTAATTTATTAATATTGTTGTAGTTAATTTGGCTTGGCCAAAATAACAAGCGTGGGCATGCCGAAGGTGTTGAAAAAGTGTGTTGTGTGATCAAGTTACGTTAATATGATGTGAAATTGTAGTTCTACATATAAAATTATGCAGCAGTGCAATGTTGTGTTGACACACTTTAAGTGACGAGAGTTAGGGACTCGTGGATTTCAATATTTATACATATATACAAACTGCAAGTTTAGTTCCGTTTGTATGCATGGACGTTAAAATGAAAAAATTCCTTACCAGTGTCACCAAACAGTGCCCTCCCAAAAAGGCACTGTTACTTTATTTTACACGCCGTCTTTAATGTTTTCCATATTTAGCTTGGTCACTCATGTTGTCCCTTCAACTTAATTCTATTCAATTTTGCGTAAAAGATGTGTTATGCAAGTACACTACATTACCTGGGTAAGGAAACTTTTGAAGAACCAGTAACTTGTTGTAGTCCAGACGTATTGTAGATACACTACAGAATGCTACTGTTAAGCAGTAGAAATGTCACTTAGTGTTTTCCACAGCAAGTTTTCAATTACAGACTTTCATTTTTCCCGTTAGTTATTTACATTAGTGAAAGATAAATGTTCAGCTTGGGGAAGTGTTGGTTTGACGTACCATGTGAGGAAACTGTGTAGTAAGTCCTGCTTTAATTTTGTTATGTTCCAGTATACTGTGATGTTACAGTTAACATGCTTGAATTGTTGCATTTACAAGTAAAATCAGTGGTTAATTCAAAAGTTAGGTTCTCAGCAGTATTATCACAGAAGAACCCGTGTGCATCGTAGTGATGAATTATTTACTGCTACGCACTAGAGACTGGTGATAGTGGTTCTGTGTGTGATATGTGTTTATCTCATGCGAGCATAAAAGTATTATTGCGTGTGAAAAATTGGACTGCAGAAACTTGAAGCACAACGAAACATTATATAGTAAAAACCCTATTAAAGTTGGAAGTAGGTCGCTAGGCTACCAAAAAAATATAAAAGGACAGGAATTCATGTAGTCACAGCCTATTACTTGTGGACAGGCATACACACATAAAGAAGGACAACACATTTTTCACGTGGTTGCAGGATTTCTGCGTTTTGCTGGCTGGGCCAGCTTCATCAAGCGGCAGTGTCCTACAACTTGCAGCCTGATGAAGCTGATAGTAATCGTGCAACCATGTGAAAAATGTGTCCTCTGTGTGTGCCTGTCGACAAGTACTACACTGCGAGTACTGGAATTCCTGTTCTTTTATATATGTTCAAAACCTTTTAAGTAATTATAGCTAGTTTTAACTTAACACATTTTAAATAAACTTTTTAAAAAAAATGTTACCACCATTGGCAGTATTCTATTACCTGTAAAATGTGCATTATACACAAGGCATTTGTTCCGATACCTTACTTGTACCTCCTGCATCGTTCTACTTCTGGCCAATTTTGCTCATCAACTGAAGTGGTATTGAGCACAAATTCTTTGTGCGCTGAAATTATGGCAGAAAATGCAACGGGATTGTGCTGTTAGGTTAAAAAGCTAAAAGAGTTTCCATGATGCACATATTAGTGTAGGTTCGTATGTAGAAGATATATTTTGTATAGTTTTCAAAATGGCTAAACATCATTAATATTAAGGCATGCTGAGTAAGGTTAAGATGTGTGAAGTTTGTTAACATGCCATACAGTCTCCATCTTTATTTTCAAACAACATGCCTAAAACAGTGCATGGCAGTTATTAATTAACTTCCCCAGAGTAGCCATTAACATACTGAATAATGGAACAATGATTGACGAGTTTGCAGCTGGGTAAGGAATGGAAGCATCAGTGCAGGGATTGGAAGATGGTCAAAACATGCTTTCTGTGCATCAGAATCTTTTTAAAAGTTTTAGGCAGTTGTCTACCTGGTGCTTGAACTGTGTTGCAGCATGTTTGAAATTTTTTTTTTTTTTACGAAACTGTTAAAACATGTTCCTACTGTATTTACTTACAAAAAGAAAACATACTCCAAATGAGGACATAATGGTCCTTGCAAGATGTCACATATGCTATATATATCATTTTTGTACCCTCCATCATTAAAAATAGCTTTTTAAGACTGCTGTGTCTTAAAACATACTACCTGGACATGAGCGAAACTAGGTACAATATGACCATGAACTGAACTTTGCTAAATATTTTCCGCCAGTAAAGGTCCTGTAGGTTCATGCATCGCAATGGAAACGCTGCATGCTGAGTTCAAAGCCTTGTGCGTAGCAGCGATGGTGCACATGAAGCAACGTCAGCATCGCCCTCATCACTCCCTAGCTTCTGAGCCTCAAATGGGAAAACTGCTCTAGGTAGCCAAGCCCCTTGAAGCTCAAAATTAATGGCAATAGAATTGTGTTTCCTTTCTTTACGTTTTATAGCCATTAGAATAGGAATTGGTGTTTTAGTAACGCACTTGTATTTGTAACCATTCAAACGTGTTACTTGATGAGTATTGATTGATAGGTCTGTGACAATGTTGATTTTACACTTGAGTTAGGCTCTCGGAAGTTCTCAGTTTGCCTCAAACTGGCTTTACCAGAAAATACTGTATTTACCAGAATATAAGTCTGTGTTTCATTCCACTTTTCACTTCTAACAATTTGAAGGTGGTCTTATACCAAACATTTTGCAGTCAATGTTTTTGCTTTAGTCGCAAGTGATGGTCAGCACTTTCTAAATACACGTGTGTTTCGGTACAGTGCAAGTCATTTAACAAAATCTTCTTAGAAACATTACTTATGTGTGCTTTATAATTAAAAATGGTAGTTATGGACAAAGAAAGGGTGATTTCTATGTGTTTCAATGCATTTTAGTTGTAGTTGTACTGTATACTTATAAACTGTCAAAATTCTGGCCATGTTAAACCATTAATTTAATGCCACGATAAAATTAATTCTGTTAAATTACTTATCTAATTAATTTATGTAGAAACTAAATTTTTTTCCTGTAGATCAAAGTATAAAAAATATGGAGGTTAATTTTTTTGTGATGTTGTCCAACGTGTGGATAGATGCTGTGTTGTAGAAAATTATAGGAAGACATTGCAGCCAACACTTCACATTTTAGTAACTGTGTTGTAGTAATTAAGAAGTGTTGTACCATGGGCACCACGGCTTACTGTATTTCAGTTGTATGGTTAGTATAAGGTCTTTTCCTACCTGAGTTAAGCAGCCACCTCCTAGTTTTATATTCAATTAATTTAAAAGAAACGAATTGAAATTGTTGGAGATTGGCTACTTACATAAACAGAAATGCTAGTAGGGAAGCAGTTGGGCACATTTCTTGCAATGTTTCATTCCTGTCTAAGCTGCAGTAAATGTAAGTAGTTATTGTTTATAATTTCCAGTATATGCAGCATTTTGAAAGTGAACTTGTATAAAATTTTTGTTGTATAATTTAAATTTACTTTGTATAGTATATGAAATGAAAGAAACTGTGCCTAATATTTCAGGTAAATTTTTATTTATTTATACCACATTCCTTCTAATTCTTCGTCACTCCATTGTGTATTTATTATTAATAGATGTGGTGTCACAGAAATTGTGTAAAAATTTATTGTCAAGCAATTTTTCTTAATGGAAATTTAAAAAAAAGCCTTGATTACTTTTTGACTAATGAAAAAACCACCTAGAGCGCTTTGGAAAGTTAATGCAAAATGCCAGAGATTTTTTAAGGTTCGATTTATAATGTTCTGATGTTGTAATATAGTGAGTACTAACCCGTAGTCTGTAGAGAGTTGAGATGTGATCAGCCATGGGAGTGTAAGGTTTGTGTCCTGCCTTAAGGGCTGTTCATGAGTATTGGTGGGCTCTCACAGCTTCTGCGTATAGCTACTCTTCAGGAATATGGCAGCAGCTTGTAAGGTGCTTGTATCTAGTGAGGATGCTCAGATGATTGGAGGTACTAATGGACCTTACGTTTTAGTGGAGTGTCTGTATCGATGCTTGAGTTTGGCTGGGGTTTCATTGATTCCGTCTGTACTTTGCCCAGTGGGTGGACGTCTTGCACATTACCTGCCTTAACAGTGGTGATTTGGCATAAAAATAGAAGAATTCTCTATGTTCTCAGATGGCCACCGAGCTGAAGCTGGGCATGTACCCCTCAGTCCTCCAGACAGTTACCCTGGAAGTTCATCATGACTCACAAAAGGGTTTACGAGTCTTGTAGCTGTGTGCTCACTATCTTTTGGACGAGCCTTACAGCATTTCTATCTCAGTCCTCTTACAAAGGGAATGTGGGCCACTGCCTTCGTTCAGCACCAGTTAGAACCACTCATCTGCCTGAAACAAATGACCATATGATTCTACCACATTCACAGGCTGAGCTTGTCCGGGCGGAAGCAGGAATGTAGTACAGTACTTCTATCTAAAGCCACAGGCTTATCCACCCATAAAGAAAACAATGGGAAAGGATACAATGGGGTTACCTGTTCCCAAATTATAGATGGATGTTGCTGATGCAGTGAAACTTCTTTAATACACACCTCAAGGGATGTAAATTTTTTCAGTCTGTAGTAAGGTTTGTATCAACCGTTGTTCGTGATAATTAGAAAAAAAAAAAAATTTTGTCTGTGGTTTAGCATACTAAGGAAAAATACATTCTGATCACCAGAATGTCTGCCTTTTACCAGTGGACTTGATATTGCCTATATTGTAATACAAACAAATATTTTTTATTAACCATTAAAATTAATTTTGAATTTCCTAGCTCACTCCAAGCAAAAAGATAACAACTTTGTATTAAAAAAGTTTTTTATTTACTAGGTTTCACTGTAGATTCTCTCTCTTATTTTAACGCTCGGAGAATCTCTGTGCTGCCTAGCTGTACCTCTGCCAAATGATTTGCAAAAAAACTTCTGATTGTCAGTATTTTTCAGGAAGTCTGACAGAGCTGACTGTTTGCAATTGGCCCTCACAAAATTAGTGCCACAGTCGCTGGGTAGATGAGTACAGCATCCCCTACGGGCAACAAAGCGACGGAAAGCAGCTAAGAATGCATACGTTGACAAATCCGACACAAGTTCCATGTCTACCGCCTTGGTTACCAAACAAACAAGCAAGCAGATGTATGACTGGAGGGTACGAGGCTTCTTTACTCTTGCCATGGTGGGTGATTAGACCACCATAATCTACACCAGAATGCAAGAAGGGTCTTGACTCTTGGGAGGGGGGGATCAGTCTACATTCTCTCTTCAGAGGACTCAGAAAAGCAGCATAATAGCTGGTATTCAGGCCTCTGGTGAGGGAATAATAGCATGCCTTGCGATCAACCCCATTGGCATACTTGGGATTAACAATTAAAATAATTAGTCATTAAAAAAGTATGTAATTTTTAATTTATTAGTTAATTTTAGAACTAATTAACTCTTAATAGTTAGAATATCTGGTTAACTATTAAAACTAGGAATGGGTCGCTTCGGTTCCAATTTATACCGGTTCTTGAGGTTTGACTCGGAACCGGTTTTAGGTTAACAACAATTACTCTGTTCTTGGTTCTACACAGCAATGGCAAAACTCTGTTGTTACAAAAATAAATACGGTATTTACTCATGTATAGCGCGCCTTTTTTTCCCAACATAAAGGAAAGAATTTCTGGGGTGCGTGCTTTACACGGAAAAACAATTAAGGAGTGCAGTCGTAAACTGTTTGGTGATGTTTGGAGGTAACAGTCTGTTATCTCATCTCTCGCTCTTACATCAACACTCCTCTCCCTTCCTTCTCTCTTTTTCTCTCAGCCCTCCCCTGTAAACAACACTGCTAGCCGATTGATATATTCCTCCAAGCCTTCTTTGTTTGGCAGGACAGCGCTGCAAAAAAAAAAACCAACACGTCACTGCATAAAAGACGCAAAAAAAAGGCCGGCTAGGCACCATAAAAGAAGCAAAAAAAGATACGTGATCCGGCCTTTTAAGGAACCTTTGTAGATTCCTTTATCATACAGTATGCCACAATGTTTTGGTTTTATGGCCACGAGTTATTTAATTAAAGTATTTTCCAAACATATCACAATCACCACATATTAATGTAAAAAAAAGAATAATTTTTTACATATTTATTATTTACTAACCTTAAATAAATTTAATACAACAGGTTCATCTATATATATTGAAACTTATCTTCACACTTTGTTATTGTTCAATTCTTCCATAGGTTAAATAAAACATTTAATGAATTTTACCTGCATTGGTTTAATAAAGTTACAAGCAAAAGGCAAGTATTCAAAATACATAGAACCGATATTTAAATTGTAGAATCGGCACCGGAACCGGAATCAACATTTTTGGTTATTCGACCCATCCCTAATTAAAACTAAAGTTAGTTAACGTAACAATCACCTGGAGGCCGAAGATAACGAAATATATGCAACTGCCATTAATATCTTGACAAACTTCTTAAAAATATGTAATGTACTTGACGGCTGACGAGTTGTACACCACGATTTACAGATCGATATACTGACGTTATGTACTGAAATGAAGATCATCGTTAGTCACACGCGACACTATTTGAGGTAGGATAGATGCCACCGTTTCGATCTGTCGATACAATCTCTCTCTCTACTCAAAAATCACAGTTGCACAGTTGATTGTTTTTGTAGTCACTTCACTGGTCTGGTTTCATGCTAAGCTGTGCTATAAGAGTTTATTTTAGAAGTTTTATTTCAAATGGTTTTGTAGAAGATTGTTAATTCATCATTGTAATGAGTAGGTCTATCTGATTTGGCATCCAGCAACCAAGGTGATATTTATTTCTGGGACTGAAAATTGTGATTTATTTTTATGTTTTGAATAAACGTTGACGAAAAACTTTTTTGAGACTTTGTTTTAACTGTAAAATTTTTGTTCTCTAACTTTTAACTTTAATTAGTTACTTTTGTTTTAACATAAATTTTAATCAGTTAATTTGTGTGGATTTTATCTTTTAACTTAAACCAGTTAACTTTTTCTTACTCTAACTTTAACTTTGATCAGTTAGATTGTTTTGTTAACTTTCCCAAGAATGCTCCATTGGTGCCCGGATGTAAATGCAAGTGGTTGGTGACTGAACTTGGCTTCTTGCTGCAGCTCAGTGGAGTTGAAGATGCAGGAGGGTTGGAGGTGTTGTGTGTGAGAGACAGTGGTACTGGAAATTTGTCTCACGTGTGTCCGACGACAGTCCCTCTTTTAGCCATTGGCCGCCCACATAGGTATGTAGGGCATTTGCTTTTCGTCACTTTCGTAGCTACATTTCTGCTTAATTAAAAACAGGTCCATTAATAAGTCAGGTTTTTGGCATGTACTAAATTAGCATTTTTGCTGGGAAGCCCAGGCGAAAAATGGGTCATTGTCATGAGCTGGAGTTTGAAGGATGAACCCTTCATGTGCCTTGGTTAGGCAGTGGTCTTCATAAGATATATAAGCATCAACTTGTTCATTCATTGGTCTGACTCTACTTGCATCTCTCATATCGTATAAATTCATTGCTTCCAAAGTGAATAAAATTGCACCATAAATCCTTCAGATTAAATTTTTTCTAGCACACCAATGCCTTTGATTACAGTGGTCAGCTTCAGCTGGCATTTCCTTAGTGAAGAATATTTTGTTGATTAGGAAAAGGCTCATCTTTGAAGTGTGTGTGTGTACCATGGCTGGCCATGTGCTAGGGGTATGGACAAGAGTGCTTCATTGGTGGACAAGTTTCTCTCAAGGGTTGCCAGGTACAATTGACAAGTTTGGTTTACAAGACCCATACAACTTACTGTTTCCTGGGTTTGGAGTTTTCCTTCTCAGTCGCATTGGTGGCAAGACCCTGACCCCCCCCAAAGTTTTATAACTTGTTGACCCATCCATACCCGAGGAATCGGGGACATCAGAGGCGTGGGAATCTAGCCGGGTACAGGACTAAAACAATAGAACTGAGTGCCAGCTGAAGCATAAATTGGTTGATTCTTGGTGCCAGCTACCAACACCTACTTGCCAAAAAGACATTCAAGTGGAAACCTGCAGGCAGTACTTCCAGCAAAGGTAAGAGGAGGATGCTGATGGAGAGATTATCAGCAAGCACTTGACACTATCCTTCATGAGGTTTCACCAGCAGTACTTGGTGAGTTTGGAGGCTCTCCAGCCTATTACTGCCACTTCCCACTGGATGCTGTAGACTCCCCAGCATCTTCCGAGGCAGCAACATGGTCCACATACCTCATCTGCTTCCACTCGAAATTTACTAGGTCTGTTGCCTACTGGAGATGCACTACGAGGGAGGATGTCTGGATACCCTTATGGACCTGAGAAAAGAATCCATGAGGCTTTATAGATGATTTACTGGATGTGCCTTGTGGCCCCACAATCTTTGTTGACTGCTTGTATAGAACTGGTGTAAGTATATGTCCATCACCAGTGTTCTGTCGAGAGAGAGAGATATATATATGTATATAGAGAGATAGAGGGGGGGATATATATATATATAGAGAGAGAGAGAGAGAGAGAGAGAGAGAGATAGTGATAGTGATAGTGTGTGTGCGCGCACGTGCATGCTCTGCTCCATTTCAATAGCTAGCCATTTTGTAGTTTTAAAGTCACCTGACACTTCCTGTTTGATGCCAAATGGATTGTTATGATTATGCTTTTTAAGAGTTTCTCATCCACTCACACTTGTTAATATATTCCACATCATCAGTGAAACAACTATAGTAATTTAAAAACATGTTAATCTTTTAATTAAAAACACTACACTATAGTCAATAAGCTTAGATAACAAAATAAAAATATATGTGACTTAGCCTCATTTTAATGTGTCGTCATCACCTCACCCCAGGTGGGGTTTGAACCCTGAACGACTTGCTATAGCCCACCAGCACACCCACGGACGCGGCAGTCAACACAGTCTTCACCTTTATGTCAGACGTCACCCACCCTCCACGTGTGATAGAAGCCAGCCAAAGCAGCCCAGTGCTGCCCCTAAGCTCGCAGGAGCGATGCAACCTGCATACGAGAACAATCACACTTCTAGTCTCCCTCGAGACATAACGGCCTTCGCCGCTAAGGGAGGAGCTCCAACTCTACGACACCCGACCAGTCGAAGGGCCCACAGCCGGCCGTCCATATAGGTGAGCGCATAGCCCCATTTCGTCTGATACTCAGCAGCTCACTCCACCACCTCGTGTTCTGGAACTCTCTGCTACTACCGTCTTCTTCACAAAGAACCACTGCTACCTGCAAGGCCTTCAACCCCCGAAGAAGTCTTCAGCTCCTTTATCACTCACTACCACTCTGGTAGTGTCACCCGAGTCTGTTCTGGACAACAACATTAGAGTTATTTAGGGTCAGTTAGTATTATAACTACCTAGCTGCATCTGCTCTTGTCTAGTTTAGACCCATGTCCCCTTCACCTGGAATTACCATAGTTTACTTCTGTTACAGTTCATTGTTAGTTAGAAGTTAGTATGGGCCACCGTGTCTATTCCTCGCGGAAATAAACAAGTAATTTTACCTAACCTCCAAGTATTCATTTCTAGGGTGACTGTGAGATTTTAATCCCATGTAGACTGTGGCCCACTAAGGAAAAGCAGGAGACCGCGTCATTGCAACCCTTGTTGCCGAATCTAGAGGAGGACTGCAGGCCCCCTTAACCGGGTGCATGTACGTCTCAAAACACACACATTAGATGGCCACCCATACTGTGTACCTGGTACACATGTACGGTAGAGCCACAACCACTAGAAACTCAATCCACGAGGCAAATAGTCAGCCAGTCCAACCACTTCACTCCATCCACCACGTTGCTATTTTCGCCGGAAGGAGTGATAAGACTGGTTCTGGAGGTCTGACCCCTTTTGGACCACACCCAAAATGTGACTGGACATTCTGATCAGCCTAGTGCACCATCCACCGCGTTATTTTCGCCGGGAGGAGTAATTAAGACTGAATCTGAGTGACCCAGTCACGACTGACTTTACACCTAGCTAGGGATCTTCGTCACCTGTTCTTCCTTAGCATGGCAGACCGTAGTTCCTTCCTCAATGCCGTACACCCATAGGAGTGGTGCAAAGTGGCGAGCTAAGAGGGCAGCATTTGCCTCTGAGCCTAGCTTGAACTGCAACCGATTTCATTCAAACAAACTTTATTACAATCTATGCATTATATACAAGCTGTACATGACCTAAAACATGGAAATCCCCACATGTACCAACTAACTTACGAAACATCCATATTTCATCACCAAGTTCAAACTTAACTTTTTTACGTGAATGTAATACAGGAGCTTGAGCTACAGAAATAATAGCGGTTTGATTTATTACACTTTCATGAACAGCGAAGGTTTTCTAACATCGTATTGCGAACATCAATTAGATTCATATAAGAAATAGAAGGCTCAGGACTGTTATGAGCGCGTCTAAAAAAACATCTCTAATAATCAACAACCGGGATTAGCTGTCATACCCTGAAGACCAAACCTATAAAGTAAAGACACAAGAACATAACTTTCTTGACTTTGCATAACTTGCTCTACACAAACATTGTCCTCCAATGTTTCTAAAAATCTTTTTTGGGTAATATCTTCTTCTTCTTCTTCTTCTTCTTCTTCTATAATATCCTCCTGGCATGTTGAATCACTGGTACGCGTAACTCATCGCTTGAGAATGTGTATATACGTGAGCGCAAGACAGACACAAGTCGCTTGCCGATGTGTCATCAGTCAAGCCACATCGTAGCAGTCTCAACTAAACCAGACTGCCTCCTGCACAATAACGTACACCAGTGATTCAACATGCCACGAGGACCGATTTTCGCCTGCCAACTGGAGAGACTTTACTCCCAGTTCCCTCCAGCTCCCTCTTTCAGCGACCCCACAAAACCGCTGGCGAGCCACATTCTATCGTCGAGAGATTTTGCCAAGGACTTCCAGTACCGCTGGGAATAGTCAACCCTTGGTTGAGACCAAGGCAGGACCAGCAGCTTTCCGCAGGCTCCAACCAGCACCGCCAGTCGCAGCACCAAGGACTGGGCACGAGTTCCAGCCGGCACCAGCAGCAACAGAGGCCGAGTCAGGAGCTACCCTGGGCCATGCCCACTACAGATAAACCAGTGTGTGTGCAAACCAGTAATGCGAAGGGTTGCTAAGCCCACACCAGACTTAGTGCCGTGCCGTCAAGCCACGCGCATCAGTTTATGTACTGGCCGGGGTCCAGTTAGCAGCCAATAAAGTCAATCCAGTTATATAGCCGTTGTCTGGCAAGCGACGTCGCGCTTCAACATTACAAATTGATTTCCATTTTACGGCAGCAAAAATTACCTTGCCATGAATATGCCTTGTCCATTGAATATATTTAAATTCCAAAGTATTGAATGATGCAGATGTAGAGAGTAAAATAATGTAAGGTGTAACTTCACTAATAATGAGTGTTATACTTGAATTTTAAAGTTTCAAACATTTTTCTTGAGTGTGAGTCAGCACGGTTATATGAGGGTCTAGGGACAGGAACACGTCAGTGCCTCAATAGAAGTTGTTTTTTAGTTTCTGCCCTAGATCAGGTGCACAGGTACAAAGGGGCATAGACCCTACTGTGGCGGAGTCTGTAAGATTTGGCGCTTGGCTTTTAAGGTGCCTTTATACATAGTCGGGCGGGTAGGCCTCTGGTTTGGCACGAAGTCTAGATGTGCTAATATTGGTTTGCGAGTGTGGGGTATTGGCGGAGCTCATCGGTGCTGATCCAATGTTGGGTCTCCATATGGGATTTTCTCGCATTAAGATAATACCAGTTAACACTAACAGTTAACAAAAATTTTCTGTTGCACGATGTTACAAAATTTTGTTTGAATTAAGATTGCTTTTGGTACACAATGTTTTACTATTTGTTAAATTAAAACAGTGGTGAGAGAAAGTTATATAATTTGGGGAGAAGAGTGTACAAATGCTATGCTGTACCTCACCCACAAAATTTGAGTGGGTACAATGTACCCCTTTACCCTTCAACTTGTTCCCTGACCCTGGTAGTTACCAAAGGGTGCAAAGCATTATGAACATCTCCGATATGGGTAAAGTCATCTTGAGGCATTTATGACATGTTTAAGTTTCAGATAAACCAATGCTGGTTAGATGCTATGGATCACCATTTCACCACTGTGAATGGTTGGAGCCAAAATGGCATGGAAGCTGCCAGATTAGGCTGAACCTGTGTAATTAACCAGCCCATCTTAAGAAAATGCTGAGAAATTGATTGCATTAAGTAGAAAATTGGTGATGGGAAGTATTGCCTGGAGTGTATCCGAGTTTACGAGGGATGGAAGTTTTAATAAAAATAAAAGAACTAAATTTAATTTATTTACAATGATATGAAAATACACGCAGCTATTATTTACAACATTAAACTGCCTATCTCTACTACTTCACTTATTATCTTATGAATGAGTGTAATATTGAATGCCAATATCAGTTCTAATTGATGTCCTTATCACTGTCTTTATACCAACTACAGTCACTTAGTCCTTGATTATTACTTTCACTTAGACAATCAAAATGTCCTTTGCCATATATTCATAACATTCCAAATGTCTGTCACTCCCACTTCCAGTGCCACTTACCCTCAGTCCAGCCAGTCAGTCTCTACTCTCCTGCTGCTCGAGCACTACACTCCCTGGTCACAACGTTGCTGATGATTACACACACACCTAGCAGTTGAGGCTGTATGTGGCTCCAAACACTCGACACAGAGGCATGCAGCGGCTTATATAGCCTGGCTCAGAACGTTCTTCGCATCCCAAGTCACGCTGAGAGGAAGGTGGGGTGATGATCAGAACATTCTCGCAGCAACTATCCCAAGACATACAGTCTTCCAAGGTAGAGAGCAGCACGAATCCTGATAGCCTTATCGCGCCATGCGGTGGCGCTCATTTGTAATTCTGCGTGTGCTTCTTCTG
Organism: Clitarchus hookeri; assembly: GCA_002778355.1. NCBI lineage: Eukaryota > Metazoa > Arthropoda > Insecta > Phasmatodea > Phasmatidae > Clitarchus > Clitarchus hookeri. The sequence goes on from NQII01001231.1 coordinate 325,020, forward strand.
TTACCGGTGATGGCCTTGGAGCACTGCACTTCGCAATCTTGAAGGTGAGGGCAAGCAAAAGGATGCGGAGCAGCTGCATGTATTGGGTTTCAAATTCTTCTCAATTTCTGTACTTGGGAATTCTTGAATTTATATCTAAAATGTTTGTAAGAATCCTGCCCTACATCCCATTGTATATCGACGTATCGTTTTTCGTCACTGGCTTTCATTTTCCTGCCATTTCATAATGTTGTATCCTTCATGTACAATCCCAGAATGATATACTATCAAACAGGAATAATAGGATTCTTCCCACTTGTCTGGTCTATCCTGGCGTACCTATCTCCAGTCTTTAAGGTTTATTACACTATTGAGCACTCACTTTCAGCAGTGTTTATTACCCTATCAAATAACCCTTATTTGACTACCATAAAAAAGTTTTACTGCCTGATTACACTAACACATACACAGAGGAGACAAACGTCATGGAATAGCAATATGCAAATGTACAGATGGCAATAGTATCACGTACAAAATGTGTAAATTGGCAGTGCATTGGTTGGGCTTTCATTTGTAGTCAAGTGATTCATGTGAAAAGGTTTCTGATGTGATTATGGCCACACGACGGGAATTAACAGACTTTGAATGCAGAATGGTAGTTGGAGCTAGATGCATGGGACATTCCATTTCGGAAATGGTTAGGGAATTCAACATTCCGAGATCCACAGTGTCAAGAGAGTGCCGAGAATACCTAATTTCAGGCATAACCTCCCACCATGGACAACGCAGTGTCCGACCGCCTGCACTTAATGACCGAGACCAACGACGTGTGCGCAGAATGGTCAGTGTTAACAGACAAGCAACACTGCGTGAAATAACCGCAGGAATCAATGTGGGACGTACGACGGACGTGTCCGTTACGACAGTGCGGCGAACTTTGGCCGTACTGGGCTATGCCAGCAGAAGACCGACTCGAGTGCCTTTACTAACAGCACGACATCGCCTGCAGCGCCTCTCCTCGGCTTGTGACCATATCGGTTGGACCCTAGACGACTGGAAAACCGTGGCTTGGTCAGATGAGTCCCGATTTCAGTTGGTAAAAGCTGATGGTAGGGTTCGATTGTGGCGCAGACCCCACGAGTCCATGGACCCAAGTTTTCAACAAGGAACTGTGCAAGCTGGTGGTGGCTCCATAATGGTGTGGGCTGTTTTTACATGGAATGGACTGGGTCTCTGGTCCAACTGAACCAATCATTGACCGGAAAGGGTTATGTTCAGCTGCTTGGAGACCACTTGCAGCCATTCATAGGCTTCATGTACCCAAACAACGATGGAATTTTTATGGATGACAATGCGCCATGTCACCCGGCCACAACTGTTCACGATTGGTTTGAAGAACATTCTGGACAATTCCAGCAAATGATTTGGCCACCAAGATGGCCCGACATAATCCCATCAAACATTTATGGGACATAATCGAGAAGTCAGTTCGTGCACAAACTCCTGCACCGGCAACGCTTTCGCAATTATGGACGTCTATAGAGGCAGCATGGCTCCATATTTCTGCCGGGGACTTCCAACGACTTGTTGAGTCCATGCCACGTCGTGTTGCTTAACTTCGCCGGGCAAAAGGAGGTCCGACACGATATTAGGAGGTATCCCATGACTTTTGTCGCCTCAGTGTATTACACTGTCACTATGGGCCTGCCATATTTGTTACTTCAGCTGCCAGCTTCTCCACCATCCACCATATATCTTACCACATCCGTGTATGAGACAGTCCTCCTCCTCATGGGAGATAGCACATCATAAGGAAGGCTGGCAGAAGGCTTTGTGCCCTTATGCACTGCAGGTGGAGCCTGCAGAGCTAGTAGTATGCGTTTTCCTGAGACAGTATGGTCTGCCAACACCTGAGCTTGTTCCTGCTAACCCAACAGGTCAGATATTATTTCCACTTCAAGCATAACTACAGCCACGCCAGACAACAAGTATTGCCCGTTGGTAGTATTCTACCTGGTGCCACCTGATTATCGCATCTTCAGATACTTCAGAAGGTATAGCATCACTTTGATGTTGGGAAACCCATAACAAGCACTGCCCAACCAATACNCATCTTCAGATACTTCAGAAGGTATAGCATCACTTTGATGTTGGGAAACCCATAACAAGCACTGCCCAACCAATACATGAGGCAGTGTCCACCAAGGCACCATACCAGTGTACCCACATGGGTTCTGCTGCCAAACAACTACATGGGCTAATGAAAAAACTAGCTACCCAGGGAGTTGGCTCTAGTTCTCCAGGGTTTCTTCCACCACCAGGCAATNACATGGGCTAATGAAAAAACTAGCTACCCAGGGAGTTGGCTCTAGTTCTCCAGGGTTTCTTCCACCACCAGGCAAATATTACCTACCTGCACCTGTGCCAGATGGATGTATGAGTACCCAAAGAGGCTCAGCAGTGGGTGCAGGAAACTATGCTGCTCTACCCATTGCCACTAGACAAANGGATGTATGAGTACCCAAAGAGGCTCAGCAGTGGGTGCAGGAAACTATGCTGCTCTACCCATTGCCACTAGACAAAAATAAATTATTGAAAGGGGAGGGTGCTTTGCTGTGACTGAAGTTAACGGAGGGATGTTACACTGTCATTAGCAATGCTGACACACGTCAAATTCTAGGAGAAAAGTTATTTCACAATATAATAAAACGCATCATAGTTAACCAGAATTATATATGTTATTACAATTAAAGGCTTGTTAGTAATTTTAATACAAATTGTTGACAATTTAGGGACAAGGGGGGAGATGTTACAACAGTAATACTTCCCCCACCCTCCCAGCTATGCCCCTGCCCAGATATGGTATTCCGTTGATTACAAAAACATCTGTCAGCACTGAAATATAGTTCTTCAGTTCTGGGAAAGTTATCAAAACTGACAATGGTTGTGTACTCTGCATATAAATTATTGTAATTTTGGACAACTCAAAAATTAGAACCACAGGATAACTGCTGATACCTAGTTAATACTGTCATTGTATTAGTTATGACACTATGAAGTTGTATTGAAACGCAAAGTACTGTATGTCATTTCTCACACTAACATGTAAAACAAAACTAATTTAAGTGATCACTAATTTGAATATTACATTTTTAATAATTGAAGATGTAGTACTATTTTTGTGTACATCAACTTACATAAATGTGCCAGCTGGTGTTTATATAAAAATACACAGAAAATTCTTGAGATTNTATTTTTGTGTACATCAACTTACATAAATGTGCCAGCTGGTGTTTATATAAAAATACACAGAAAATTCTTGAGATTATATTTTGAAAATAGTTTGATTAACCATGAAACAATATTGTGTAAGCATAGATTCTACTATGTGATGCAAGTGAAATATTACTAGTTATATAAACTTCTTGTTTCTTTAAGTGCCAGTTTGTTCATAGTCTGTTCCTTTTCTTTTGAAGCCCTTCTAAACTTCTACTTTTTCAAAAGATTCCATCTGACAAAAGCAAGACCACTTTGGCTGTAATGTAGAGGANACAAAAGCAAGACCACTTTGGCTGTAATGTAGAGGATATGCATTTTCAGTGCCTTGAGTTTATATTTTTACACGTGATTAATTTCCATTATTCCAGAATATATATTTTTTATATATTAACACACATATATTATAATAATATATTAATTAATTACTAATATAATTCAGATACAAACAATAGCCATTTACACACTTTGGGAATTAAACATCTCCGTCACTTCGTTCTATAAGATTTATTTTCCTGCCATGCAATGGCATCTGTTTGTGTTTTCAATTGTGTCCTCTTTAACTGATTAATTCAACCAGGTGTAAAATTACGATACTACTACTACTACACCACTTCATTACTTTTTCCAAAACATAACAATAACCTCAAACTAAACTATTGACGCGTGGCGTAATTAGGAGTATTATTTAGAGCGGCGCTGTCACCAACCAACCCCCCTCCCTCCCCCCGCAGCTTAAACCAGTGTAGGGACTTNCCATTTACACATCCTGGGGGTTAGCTGTAGAAACGCGATTCCAGGCCCTTACACGTGTCCTGCTGCGCAGGCCTCCCACCCACCTCCCCCCCTCCCTCTAGCAAACCCGTGAAATTTGTAATGCCGAGAATTCACGAGATAGGCAGGCGTATGATGCCTGAAGTCAGAAAATATGCACCGAGAAACAGCTAACAAGCTTGGTAAGTGGTACCGAGCATCCCCCCTTCCCCCTTAGCTAACCACGGGACAATGTGGACACGCACCGCGGAAGAATAAGCTGACAGAGTAAGCTTGGAAAGGGTGCCACCACCTCCTCCCCCCCAACCTTCAGGAACCATGGCACGTTTTAGAAGTGCATTGTACTGCTTCCTCCGCCCACCCCTTCCCCCAACAAGAGAGACACGTGTAGAACACTTAGGGAGAGAGGCTAGAAAGGATATAAACATCTTTGCGGGGAGTGTGGGAAGCAGTTGAATATCGCCGCACAGAGAGGTTAGTTTGGGACAGTTCGTCATCAGTACGTCAGGGGACAGGACGACAGTTGATTATTACCGGACAGAGTTCTTCAGTACCGCTTAGAGAAAGGTCAGCTGTGCCGAGAGAGTTAGGCCGGGATATCGGAACCCGGCCACATCCGTCAGTCGAAGCAACGAGCAGCAGGTGACGCGAAGTAGTACCGCCACCCCGGGATGCGCAGGAAGGTAGTAAGTGGCGACATTAAGGGGTAAGCCAAATCGGGACGCGAGATGCAGGGTCGAATCAGAGACAGTTACCAGAGTCACGTCGGACGAGTAGTTTCACCACGTCGGGACGCGAGTTAGCCAGTCAGTTACCGCATAAGTCAGTCAGTTTCCAGTCAGTCAGTTGCACCGCACTGAGAAGGCGGAGTCGAGTGGTGAACTTCAACGGAAGTGCTATGTCAAGATAGTGGGATTGTGCAATGCAGCCCGTAGCTGCGAAGGGCAGGTGGGGGCCCACACACGGGGTCCCTCGCCGGGACGTGGTAGGGTAGTAAGCAGTCAATTACTACCGTACGCCGAGAACGGGAGTGAGTGGTGAGCTTCACCGAGAAGCGACAAGAGGAAGCCAGCTGCGTGCAACAAGCCAACCACAGAGGGCCTTTGACAGGGCCATCCAGTTCACCAGACCTCATGAACTGTCGGAACGTATCCGGGCCATCCAGTTCACCAGACCTCAACTGCCGGAACAACTACCACGCAACATGTGCAGATAAGTAACCCCGTCGTCACTCAGGGACCTGTCCTGACACCTAATGCCCCTACAGCGTCGGAAACGTAACCAGATAATTGTACATTGTAACCAGCCCTTCAGGCCTTGAACTCGCAGGGCGTTAAGTATGTATAAAGTCCCGCAACAGTGCCGGGAATGTATAAGTAAATTCCCGTTAAAATAAACCTGTTCCAAACTAAGAAGTCGTGATGAAGTCATTGTGTGATTTATCCTCAAATCCCAGGCACCCTATAGTCTGTGCCACTGAACATTAACCGTAGACCCTACGAACCATTCTGTACACAACAGATGGGGAGTAGCATAAATGTGTTACTATGAACAACAGAAGATTTTTGACTCATTTCATAGAGAACATAATCTACTAGCTCGTAAGAAAGTGTGTTATATGATGTGCTAACAGCTACATGTATATTAAAGGTGTACACCTTTACCTAATTGAATGAAGAGTGTGAAAAATGACTGTAAAGGCTGTCATTACCTTAATGTGACATTAAGGGGGACCAGTCCCCATTACATTAGATTTACTGAATTTTCACCATAACCTTTTTTAACAGATTTTGTATTGTATTTTAGGCATTGACACAGCATAGAGTATTGCTTAAAACATTTTCTCAAGTCTGTATTGCTTGACTACTGTCGCTAGCATTTCTGTAATCACCTTCAATAAAACATTACAGTAGAACATAAATTATTATTTGTCAAGGTCGGGACCATCACTGTGATGGATGAGTGAATAGATGGATAATTTAAATACCCAACCCTCCGTCTTCAATTTACCATGACTACGAACCAAAGGCNGTGGTAGGGTAGTAAGCAGTCAATTACTACCGTACGCCGAGAACGGGAGTGAGTGGTGAGCTTCACCGAGAAGCGCCACGACAAGAGGAAGCCAGCTGCGTGCAACAAGCCAACCACAGAGGGCCTTTGACAGGGCCATCCAGTTCACCAGACCTCAACTGCCGGAACAACTACCACGCAACATGTGCAGATAAGTAATCCCGTCGTCACTCAGGGACCTGTCCTGACACCTAATGCCCCTACAGCGTCGGAAACGTAACCAGATAATTGTACATTGTAACCAGCCCTTCAGGCCTTGAACTCGCAGGGCGTTAAGTATGTATAAAGTCCTGCAACAGTGCCGGGAATGTATAAGTAAATTCCCGTTAAAATAAACCTGTTCCAAACTAAGAAGTCGTGATGAAGTCATTGTGTGATTTACCCTCAAATCCCAGGCACCCTATAGTCTGTGCCACTGAACATTAACCGTAGACTCTACGAACCATTCTGTACACAACAGATGGGGAGTAGCATAAATGTGTTACTATGAACAACAGAAGATTTTTGACTCATTTCATAGAGAACATAATCTACTAGCTCGTAAGAATGTGTGTTATATGATGTGCTAACAGCTACATGTATGTTAAAGGTGTACACCTTTACCTAATTGAATGAAGAGTGTGAAAAATGACTGAAAAAGCTGTCAGTACCTTAATGTGACATTAAGGGGGACCAGTCCCCATTACATTAGATTTACTGAATTTTCACCATAACCTTTTTTAACAGATTTTGTATTGTATTTTAGGCATTGACACAGCATAGAGTATTGCTTAAAACATTTTCTTAAGTCCGTATTGCTTGACTACTGTCGCTAGCATTTCTGTAATCACCTTCAATAAAACATTACAGTAGAACATCAATTATTATTTGTCAAGGTCGGGACCATCACTGTAATGGATGAGTGAATAGATGGATAATTTAAATACCCAACCCTCCGTCTTCAATTTACCATGACTACGAACCAAAGGCTTCTAAGCGTATTACTAGCACCTCCTGTTTTTCGTGAAAAGATTCCACAATTAGATGAATTCAAAATTAGCTTAAATGCACTCATGTCATTGGAAGATTTTGTTTTTCACACGTCTTAGGCGTCTGCCGCAGAATCACGGATGTTCACTGCTGAAGTAGCTTAACTATGTTTGGCACAGTCAAATAGAACATGTCATCTCACANGTTGGCACAGTCAAATAGAACATGTCATCTCACAAGAGAGACAGCCAATAACCAAAGGAAAGTTGCAGGTCTTTTAGAATATTGAAGTCTAGCATGAACGTGAATATTTCCACAAAAAACATGTAAATTTAATATAATGCTTTAATTAGTCCATTGAAATACAAAATACAAATAATGTGGTGCTGCAAGAAAATAAAAAAAGTGTGTATGTAAAGTATTTGTAATAAAATGTTCATTAAAATGTTGGTTGCCTTTCCGACATAGTGGCTATTAATAATGCAGCATTACATATTCTCTTTAATTAAAATTACCACCTTAATTGNAGATTTTGTTTTTCACACGTCTTAGGCGTCTGCCGCAGAATCACGGATGTTCACTGCTGAAGTAGCTTAACTATGTTTGGCACAGTCAAATAGAACATGTCATCTCACAAGAGAGACAGCCAATAACCAAAGGAAAGTTGCAGGTCTTTTAGAATATTGAAGTCTAGCATGAACGTGAATATTTTCACAAAAACATGTAAATTTAATGTAATGCTTTAATTAGTCCATTGAAATACAAAATACAAATAATGTGGTGCTGCAAGAAAATAAAAAAAGTGTGTATGTAAAGTATTTGTAATAAAATGTTCATTAAAATGTTAGNATTTGTAATAAAATGTTCATTAAAATGTTAGTTGCCTTTCCGACATAGTGGCTATTAATAATGCAGCATTACATATTCTCTTTAATTAAAATTACCACCTTAATTGTTTTCCAACAAGCATAGGTTGAAAGACTTGCTCATGACAGTGTAGGTATTTAATTTGAATCAGTTTTTATCACTGATGATTGGCACATTTGGTGATTCAAAAGACATCAATATTTATAGATAAAAGAAAGTTTCGTTCTCTGGCAGGTAGTTGTGAAGATATTAAATGCACTAAATAAACACTTGTCTGTTACTAGTATTATATTTCCTTCAAGCAATTGACATACTAAACAAAAACACAACATGTTTCAATTCTTAACCAACACACTGTCCTCGTACCGCTGTGGACAGAACAGCGGAACATGGTATTCCGAGTGCGAAAAACATAGTGTATGCTTACAACCTAGGAAAGAAAGCACTGTCGGTATCGGCCGGGAACTGCCTGGCTGGGTAAAGGTCGTGCCCGGCCGTTAGCACCATCGGGCGAGGGGGTTCGATTGGTACACACAGTTCATCGATATCACATTGTATACATTGGCTTGAACAGATTTAATGGAAAGTTCTTTTGACATACATTAAACAACAGCCATTATATGACAAAATATACTTCAAAATTTTTGGACGAAAAAATATATAAATTCAAAATTAGTTTGTCACATAACTCTTGTCGGATAACACACGAAGCAGTTGAGAGTGTCTGTGTTAACGGGCCGACAGGCCGGTCCTGAGTCGTTGGAATTCAGGAGCTCAACTGTGATGAAGTAGCTTGTCCCCTAGAGAAAATACATCAGTCATTAGATAACTTCAACAATTTTAGACGACAACATGATTTTCAAGAGTCATCACAATGTAAAAAAGAGTGAGATGTCTGGTAGTTAGCAGATGTCAATGTGTTGCTGTTGGATTACCTTGCAATTTTGACTTATTCCTCTTCCTCTTCCTCTTCTTCCTCCTCCTCCTCTTCTTCTTCCTCCTCTTCCTCGACCACCTCCTCCTCCGGCTCAGGCTCTGGTTCGTACACTGGCTCATCGAGCTCATCGTCCACCACGGCCTTCACCTCTTCCTCGTCCGGGCTCTCTGGGCCGCCCTTCTTGCCTGGCCTCTCTCCGAACCATTTCGGCAGTTTGGCTGCACATCACCCCACACACATCAAAATCCCTTATCTAACTGCAAAATGGACTTTGTTTGGCCAGAAAAAGACAATGGAGCACCTTCGTGTGTATGGCTGCATTTTTATTTTATAGTTTGGTGAGAGATACATAAATAGGTTAACGTAAAACATATGTGAAATCTGATAGGCTATGCTTTATTTTAAGGCATGGGAGAATTACTACATGAATCTAGCAATCCTGTATACATTCATTAATTTTTTTTTTCTAATTTACACACCAATTTGTGGCGATGTTGCATAATAATGACACAGCCACAGTAAAAAGGGGCACTGGCGCAATGATTTACTGCTACTGCATGTAAAGGAAAATAATTTTTTCAACCAAATATTTTTATTATTACTGCTATGAAGATCTATGTTGGTCAGTACAAATATGCTCTGTGGAGATGTCGGCTCAAGGTATATTACTCTGTATTTTATTTAGAATGTAAGATTTAATGTTTATCAAATATTTCTGTCAGCATTGTAGAACAATTAAAAATTTTACTTGATCTGAAGACATTTCTTTTGTCAATAAGTGCTGGTTATGTTGATTAGTTTTTATCTTTGATAACACATAACAAAAAGCTTATATATATATATATAGACACACACACTATACTTCATAACGCATTGAAAATTAGAACTTTGGCTAGCTTTCATATTTAGTGAAATTTTCTAAAACATGAAGCCTACTTGTCATTGTACGTTTGAGTTTTTCATTAAACATGGAGGTAATAAGGCTGATTATGTAGTACTATTGTGGTGTTTTTCATAAGGAAAACTTAAGATATTCATCTTGTGGATCACATTATTAAACTTTGAACTTCCTTAAAATGTGTCCATGACCTGATGGTCAAACAGTTTGCTCACCAACCTTCAACCATGGCAATCCAAGTTTGATTTTCGGTGGAGTCACCGTGGATTTTTGCATTTCGGACACATGGTGAACATTGCGGGTGACCGGCAGGTTTTCTCTTGGCACTCACGTTTCTTCCTCCCTTGCATTCTGCCACTGCTGCATTCTAGGGTCATATCAACCCCCAGGGTTGAAGGGTACCTACAGGCCACACTTAGGAAGTCCATTGTTGGATAGATGTGACGCCCACTCTAGGAAGCACCTCGCACCTCGCATTCATTTATTTGCACAGAGTGAAACTTGTTACAATTTAATTATACATCTAAGGAGTGAATATGTATTTAGGCTGTTCATGGTCAACTGAGCACTTTTGAAATCAACCTTTGAAAAATGTCACGTGCGTATACTTTAACGAGCACACTGATTGGCTTGCACCAAGTAAAGTTGCTAAAGATGGAGGAAAAGTAGTTCCATGTGTTAATGTTGAACTAAAAGTGTTACGAAACATTTTTAATTATTTTGTTTGCGTTCTGTTTTTTTTTTAATGTACATATGTGAAAGTGTTAACAAATTTTCTCTAATATTTGCTATTCTAATAATTTAGCAATTTAACTTGACCAAAGCACGATTAAAANAAGTGTTAACAAATTTTCTCTAATATTTGCTATTCTAATAATTTAGCAATTTAACTTGACCAAAGCACGATTAAAATTATTAAACCCATGGCAATATTAATTTTACATATGGTGGAAGAATACACAGTATACATAAAAATTTATCAGCAGCAGGGCTTTCAAAAGTGCTTGATTTACCAACAGCCTATAGGGTTTTGCAGTCCTTTGATTAAGTGTAGTTTGCTTACAGTTGGCATGCTAATAATGGTGTTCATGAATTTTGAGAAAAGAATTTGTAGTTATTATTGTGAATCCACATCAAATTATACCCACAAATAAAATAACAGCAGTTTTTTTTTCTTCTCCCCCCCCCCCCCCCCCCCCCCC
>NQII01001231.1:341190-418902 GCA_002778355.1 Clitarchus hookeri
AACACCGCTTTATTACTTACTCTTGCTGCGCTTGGAAAACGTTTCATACTTGGATTTCCAAGTCTTTTCACTAACTTCTGAAAATATTGTGTCCCATCCCTGCGTAAGCACATTAAACACAGAGTACAATCAGAAAACCAGATTTTTTCACAGTTAATCTTAAGGGCCTCCACTTAATCTCAAAGGATTGCATCTAAAACAAAATGTAAATGAGGCAGTGTTCCAACGTTTTTGGATTTCATTGTCGGTAATATTGTTTTATATTTTTTAAGTTATCATTTGGAACAATACAAGGCTGTTTAGCATGCAGTCCAACTATCTATTGCACCAAGTTACTATTTAAATCACATCTCATGATAATAAAACAGTAAACCTAGAATGTCTTTTAGAATATATCAAATGATGTTAAAAAAAATTTTGGAGCGCTCTTTTTTATTTAATATTATCAGAACAAAATACACATTTTTATAAATTTTTCAGATACTTGCTTTGTAAAATAGTTAATTTTATGTTAGCGATATANGGGGGGGGGGGATAAGGAGATACGGTAAAGGGCATGTATTCAAACATGTCATGTGCAGTGCTGAAAACAAACAGGTTTAACACCGCTTTATTACTTACTCTTGCTGCGCTTGGAAAACGTTTCATACTTGGATTTCCAAGTCTTTTCACTAACTTCTGAAAATATTGTGTCCCATCCCTGCGTAAGCACATTAAACACAGAGTACAATCAGAAAACCAGATTTTTTCACAGTTAATCTTAAGGGGNTCCCATCCCTGCGTAAGCACATTAAACACAGAGTACAATCAGAAAACCAGATTTTTTCACAGTTAATCTTAAGGGGCTCCACTTAATCTCAAAGGATTGCATCTAAAACAAAATGTAAATGAGGCAATGTTCCAACGTTTTTGGATTTCATTGTCGGTAATATTGTTTCATATTTTTAAAGTTATCATTTGGAACAATACAAGGCTGTTTAGCATGCAGTCCAACTATCTATTGCACCAAGTTACTATTTAAATCACATCTCATGATAATAAAACAGTAAACCTAGAAAGTCTTTTAAAATATATAAAATTATGTTAAAAAAAATTTTGGAGCGCTCTTTTTTATTTAATATTACCNTTTGGAGCGCTCTTTTTTATTTAATATTACCAGAACAAAATACACATTTTTATAAATTTTTCAGATACTTGCTTTGTAAAATAGTTAATTTTATGTTAGCGATATACGTTAGTGTACTTTAATAACTTACATTGTGTGCACGTTAAATATATTTAATCTGCAAAACTAATATGCCAGTAATTTGAATATTTTAATTCATTTTGCAATTCATTTGCATCAAATTTAACAAAATGCAAAATGCAATTGACATAAATACAAGCAAAGTTCGATCATGTGACAGTTTTGTTGAATAAAAAAGTGCTAGTTGGAGCATTGCCTCAATTTTAACCCTTTAAAGTATAAAAAACACTCGTGACCGTAGAAGAACCATAGCATGAAGGGTTGTTATCTTCTTAGTGTGAAATGAGGTGGAGCTGATAATACGGCANTGAATATTTTAATTCATTTTGCAATTCATTTGCATCAAATTTAACAAAATGCAAAATGCAATTGACATAAATACACTATCAATTTTGCAAGCAAAGTTCGATCATGTCACAGTTTTGTTGAATAAAAAAGTGCTAGTTGGAGCATTGCCTCAATTTTAAGCCTTTAAAGTATAACAAACACTAGTGACCGTAGAAGAACCATAGCATGAAGGGTTGTTATCTTCTTAGTGTGAAATGAGGTGGAGCTGATAATACGGCANGTGACCGTAGAAGAACCATAGCATGAAGGGTTGTTATCTTCTTAGTGTGAAATGAGGTGGAGCTGATAATACGGCACAGGCAGGATGAGTGGCATGAGAATTTGGAGAATATTTCAGTGTGGCCACACAGGCAGACCAAGTTTTTAACATGGTGTCACGGCTGTAGGCATCAGTCCTGAAGCTGCAAAGGCTGCCAAAGACCAACTACAGGACTTAGCAATGTGAAGATAATGAAGGATTTAAACTGTTATTATAACACTGATTTACACTAGCATTATTATTTATTTTTCTCTTTTCTTGCAATAATCTGTGTATATTGAAAAAAAAAATACAGCATACACATTTCAACCTTTATTAGGTTTCTCATGTTTAGTTTATTTCTAGCATTGCAAATTAATTTTTGTTGCTTTCAAAAATTATTTTACATATACATATAAAATATTAATGCTAAAAGCTGTAGTTATCTTACTACAAGCCTGGTTGTAATTATATAGTTGCATGAATACCTTTGTGCATAAACATACTCTGAAATAGTTTAATAATTTTATGAAATTCACTGTGAACACAAGAAAACCCATTAACTTATGTATGCTATGCTGTTTAAGTCAGCAGGCTCTAGCCAGTAAATATACTGCTGACAATAAAAATAGCACCCACAGGCGGATGCATAGGCTGGTACTGAAACTTTATAGTGGTCGTGATACATATGAGTAATACACATAATCACAAAAACCGAGCAGCAGGACAAAGGACAACTACATATGGATCTGTAGTATGTAGTGTGGTCATCTTCAATAGTGCATCGTACCCCCTTGTACCGCGATACACGCTGCAACATGGTCTAGCATGGAGTCCAGCAGATGCTGGATGTTGTCCTGAGGCAGATGGGCACACAATTGTTGGACATTGTGTTCCAAATCCCAGATACTATGCAACAGCGGCAGCTGGCGTTTCAAGTGGTCCCACACATGCTCGATCAGGGGCGTGTCAGAGAAGCGGGCAGGCCATCGTAGTGTTTGGACATGACACAGGCAGTCCTGAGAGACTCGTGCCATGTGCGGTGAGGCATTAGCCTACTGGAATATCACACCTGGAATCCCAGCCAGAAATGGAAGCATATGGGGGCATAGGATCTCATCCAAGTACTGCTGGGCTGTCAATGTTCCATGTAACATGACAAGAGCAGATCTGCTATCATAGGCTGTGGCTTCCCAGACCATAATGCCTGCTGTGGGGGAAGTGTGTTGCTTGAAGCAAGGTTGAGATTGTGACATTCACCAGGGAGCAATGATCATCAGTCCCCATAACGCAGCAGACTCATCACGTAACACCACACATTGCGTGTCTGTGGCATTCGACAATGCTCTGGCCTGGCATCACTGCAAGCGGAGCTGCTGCTGTTGCAATATTACTGGCAGTACACATAATGGGCACTGGGAATGCAGATTCGTCTCTACAAAGTGTCTGGAAATGGTTCGCAGTCGCGCAGGAGTCCCAACACCGAACAGTCTCATGAACCGGGTCGCCATGGGAACCCTCCGTGCCTAAAGCACAATCTGTTGATCCTCTTGACCGGTAGTCGACCTCATCCATCCTGAGCCGGTGCTTTGTGTGTGGGTGCCTTCATGTATCCACTGCTCCCAGCAGCAACGGACAGTATGGTCCGAATTATCAACATGGTGGGCTGTACAGCAATGTGGCCACTCTGTGGTTTTCAGTCTGATTATAAGTCCTCTCTCGAAGTCCACCAATTGCATTAAGCAATGTCTTTAGCAACATCCTGGCATTTTTCTTTACTCAGTATGCTTGCTTGGTATCGTCTGGTATTTCTCATGTTAATGCGACTTTGACTGCATACCGGTGTCTATGATCGCTGGTCGGTGCTTACAGCACCACTGCTGGGTATTTAGTCAAATGCAAATGCACCAACATGGGATCATGAGCATACCAGCCCGTACTCTCTCTATTTACGTTGTTTCACGGTTGTTTTGTGGTTCCTTCATGACGCACTATTTTCATTGTACGGCAGTGTATTTACAGATGGTTGCAGCAGTGCCAGAGCTTGGACCACATCATGTTTTCAACTTCTAAATGTTTTTTGGATCAACAGGTAACAAACTACTGACCACATTTTTTTATCATGCAAAAGATTACATTGTACTTACGCCTTCAAATAATTTCTTCTTGTCATCGTACGACCTGGTGTCCACACGACGTTCATATTTGGAAGCTACTTGTATTTTGGGCTGGAAAAAAAAAGAAAGAAAAACAATACAATACTACAAAGCATTTGGCCTAGAAAGTGTAAATTGAAAAGACATTACTATATTCCAACTGTGTGGCATCAGAGTCATATAGTCTTGTCATTAAATGCTAACTTGGGTGGAACAAAATAAACTGTAAAAATTTGGCAAAGCAGCATAAAGAAATTATAAAATTATAAATATGATAAATATGCAAGCCAAGGTTCCAGGTCACCAAATAACCAAGAGTGGAAGAATCATATGCATGGAAAACTGTTGTCCAAATATTTTTACAATTGTACTGCTACATATGTTTTTTCCTGAATAGAAAGCAAGTTTTACATCAGAAGAAATAGGTAACCCATATATTTTTATGTCCAGGGTTTTTTTGTTGTGCAGTTATATGGTACTGATGCCTTAGGAGAGAGGCAGCATGTCAAGGTCATTTTTTATCACTAGAGGCAGGGTATTTGGTCAGTTTCTTTTTTACGTCAGTGGTTCTAAACCATCAATTCACGAATGAATCGTACAGACTGGCGCAAAGCAAACAATCTGTNTCTTTTTTACGTCAGTGGTTCTAAACCATCAATTCACGAATGAATCGTACAGACTGGCGCAAAGCAAACAATCTGTAACTTAAGTACTCCGACAACTCTCTCTGACAGAGTCAATAGGTGTCAGTGTTTTTATTAATATTTATTATGAATAAANACTTAAGTACTCCGACAACTCTCTCTGACAGAGTCAATAGGTGTCAGTGTTTTTATTAATATTTATTATGAATAAAATATGGTAAGACAAAATGTAACAATTTGAGACTTTGTAAAAAATATTGAGTCTTTTTCTTAAAATATTCAGGATATAAATTGATGCTAAACACATTCACCGAAGTGCACAAATTTATTGGAGTCAGTATAGAAACCGAAGAAAGAAAAATACATAACAGTTCCTGCAAACTTTGTGAGCACATATTTTGCCAGAATGATAGAACTCTGTTCAGCTTTTTGTGATGCAGTAAACTTGTACATTTTATTATGGCACATGATATGCTGAAGGGATGCTGAGGAGCTAAGTTCTATTCAGCTTAAATAATGTGTAATAGTAGTTATTAAAATATATATAAAAGTTTCTCTGTTGGTGACATAAACTTGCCAGCTGCAATGAAACACATGCCGTTGCATCTTAGCAACTCTAAATTATAACTACTAGTAAAATTAAAAGTGGAATACATTTCTATTTATTTCTTCATTTGCAATGAATTATGACATGGTTTATGAAAGTACGTGGTGGTATTTCTGGGTGCCTGATAACCAAATTATTGAATTTTAAATTACTCTTGTGGGAAAATGTAACGTATACAATAATTGTGGTTGGTCAATTTGCAGTTTTAAGAAAGGTAACCCAAATTTATAGCAGGACCTATTGTATTTTTGGAAAAACACAAGCATATCTAACTATTAATTAGACCCAGAGTTTTTAGTTTCATTGTGGTTCATCACAAAAGTCTTTTATATGCGATCACTCATGCATTTTAAATAATATAGCCCATCCATATGTTTGATGACATTTGCGCTAGAAATTAGGACCTGGTAGATTTGGAATTTTTCCGACGGGAATTCTAACGTGGGAAGTGTGGTAGACACTGTCTGTGCGAGGGTTTTCGTGAATGCTCCCATTTCCTCCCCTGTCTTCATGCCACTGCTAACACCCCGGTCTCATCTGTCATCTCATTCATTCTTCTGGCTGGCTGGAGTGANTCCCCTGTCTTCATGCCACTGCTAACACCCCGGTCTCATCTGTCATCTCATTCATTCTTCTGGCTGGCTGGAGTGACAGGTGGGGCAGCTGGCTCCAGTTAGTCGCACCCTCTTTTCACCCGTTTAGGGACTGCCAGGAGGTGGGAACACGCACCTGTACTATTCACATTCAGGTGTACGCAGTAACTGTATGTAATGAATTTATCTGTTTGTTGTTATAATAGTATGAAAATATAGTGAAATTTTTATTTTACTTACNTGAATTTATCTGTTTGTTGTTATAATAGTATGAAAATATAGTGAAATTTTTATTTTACTTACTGGGTATTTTCCTGTTAATGCTCTGAAAAATAAAACAGAAGAAGAAAATAATTATAAATGCATCGTTTTCAGGAAATGTATAAATATCACAAGAGTTTCATGGGTATTAAAAAAACCAAATATTGTCCACACCTTGCATACTATATTAACTATAATTATTTTTTACAGTCGCTCTGTTAAGTATGTTTTTAATTAATGTGAACCATAATTACTTAAGCAGTAAAGAACTAAGGTAACAAACACTTGCACAATGAGGAGATATACAGAATGTGAAGGTAGATAATCATTTGAAATAAACTGCCCGAAAGAGAAAATGCCACACCATGAAGGCGTGAATGCAGTACCATGAAACGTGCAGAGCAGTTGTATAGATACTTGTTATGCATTTGATACCATTTCTGGCCAGTTACACGAATCACACACTTGACATAGGCAGACAACCATTACGCAAAGCTGTCATTCAAGATGACGTAACGGCCATGCAAAGTGAGTGTTTTGGCTGTTACTCTATCTGGAGAACGAACGAGGCGTTGTAATGCCTTTAAGATACCATCGTACACAATTCCATCAAACGGATGGGTTCACAAGAGGTTTCAAGTAGGTCTCCATACTGCCGGTCGTCCTCGCACTCTATTGCAGAAGAAACACAAAGTGATGCCACAACCCTTCAGTCGCATTTGGCGACAGTGGTCCGAGGAAGGAAATGTGCATCATCGTACATGGACCAGAGCACGGAAATGTATGTCAGAGTTCCCAGATCTGTCGCATAGATGTCGTGCCGTAGAACACCCACAATCCATGGTTGGCGACATTTAGCAAAGTGTGTGGGGCAGTTTGGGTGCACCGACATCAACACTAACAGTGTTGTGCAAATTGGCTGAGGCAGGTTTGTTGTCCAGTTGTCCAGTTGTCAGTTGCAAAGACTACCCTTAACAGTGAGTCATCATTGTCATTGTTTATAATGGTGTCACACCAGAGCTGCATGGTGTACAGAATGTAACAGTGCAATCTTCAGCGACAAATCCCATTTCTGTCTCGCCAATGAAGATCACCATGTGAGAGGCTGGCAGCAATGTGGTCATTGGGCTAGTTCCTCTGCCATTGTGGAGTGCCATACCTGTCAACATGGTGTCATGGATTCAGGTGCTATCAGCACCAACAGCCACTCGCCTCTAGTATGCATAACGGGCACATAAACAGCATGCTACTATGTTGATGAGGTACTGTGGCACGTGACAATACCATATCTGCTGGTGTCTCAAATGCACGTTTTCAACAGGACAATGCCTGGCCACATACAGGGCAGATCAATTGCAAGGTGTACAGTGCTTCCATGGCTGGCCTGATCTTTCAATCTCTCGCCAAATGGAAATCTGTGGAACACGATTGGACGTAGGTTGAATACCCTCCCACCTCCACAAAATGAAGATCAACTGTGGTTGTGGATCAACAACACATGGTCCATGATAATCCAGGACATAATTTGGACACTCATTGAATCAACGTCAGGGTTCAGTAATGTATCGCCCAACATGGAGGTCCCACTACTTATTAATCCACCTATATTTTAGGCCACTGGAGCCTTGTCTGTATGTGAAAATTAAATTAATGGTTCTGTACCTTTTTGGCTGTCTGTGTGTGCAGTTTGGTCTGTTTTTAAGCATTTCTTCATGGTGTGGCATTTTCTTTTGTCAGGCAGTGTATAATATCTAAGTTGTAAAATGTTGACATTCTAACACATCTTACCTTTAGATAAGCCTAAGACTTCAATAAAAAAAAATTTTTTTATAGGTTATTGTAACATAAGAAAATATATCAATAAAAATGACAAAATATATTGTGTGGAATGGGAAAGAATAAAATGCATACTTATGCAAGTAAAAAGAGGCAAAATACTCTGTAATCTTTTATGTCACAACAACCCCTTGCTTTGATGTGTCTTATCTTTAGTATTATGTTGAGAGAGTACAGTTAAGTTTTGCTTGAAACAGCACGGCAATGAGGTTATACGACTGCTTCAAGTACACCATAATCAAAATGGGTGAAGGANAAGTTTTGCTTGAAACAGCACGGCAATGAGGTTATACGACTGCTTCAAGTACACCATAATCAAAATGGGTGAAGGAGAATGGGTACGTGTGTAAAAGAGAGAGACTGCATGGTGTGTGTGTGCACAGTTGGGGGACTTGCCAGGATAACAGACAAAAACACAGGCTTGGAACTGTCTCAGCAAACATTAATAATTTAAGTTAATATAAAGGCAACTGCTGGCCTGGAAGCACTGAGATAGCAGCCCCATCATCACGCTTAACCTGCAGAGTGTTTGTACCACGGCCAGGGGATTACACCATTACTGATAATCTCCAAAGTGAAGTAAAATTGTCAGATTCTACTAACGCAATGAAGGTTAAACGAAACAAGGATAAACTATTTGCAATATCGGAATATGTAAATATAGCNGTCTCAAAAATGTGCGGGACAGTTAGGAGAATGCTAAAAAAAAAGTAAGGAAGGACACAGATAAAATTCTATAAGACCATGGCAGTTCCAGGAGCAGTATATGGTAGTGAAACTTGGACAATGACAAATAAAGACAAAAGTATGTTACACGCTATGGAGATGAGATGAGATTTCTGATATAAATTATAGCAGTTACAAGTAGAGAGAGACTCAGAAATGAAAACAGTCAAACATTAATGATTCAAATGCACAGATAAATCGATACAGGAAAAATTGGCTAGAACATGTAGAAAGGATGAAAGATACAAGATATCCCAAGCATATAATATATTATAAACCAACAGGCAAAAAGAATACCGGACGACCGAAGAAAAGGTGGTTAGATCAAGACTAATACCTGGAGATCGCAACAAACCATAAAGGCTTAACGCATGATGAAGAAGAAAGCCAACTCGCTCCATAAACAGGTAACTTATTTTGGTATTGTATAAAATTACTAGTGGTGTGTGAATATTCAAAAATTANAAGTTTTGCTTGAAACAGCACGGCAATGAGGTTATACGACTGCTTCAAGTACACCATAATCAAAATGGGTGAAGGGGAATGGGTACGTGTGTAAAAGAGAGAGACTGCATGGTGTGTGTGTGCACAGTTGGGGGA
Source organism: Clitarchus hookeri (assembly GCA_002778355.1). NCBI lineage: Eukaryota > Metazoa > Arthropoda > Insecta > Phasmatodea > Phasmatidae > Clitarchus > Clitarchus hookeri. The sequence goes on from NQII01001231.1 coordinate 350,446, forward strand.
CTTGCCAGGATAACAGACAAAAACACAGGCTTGGAACTGTCTCAGCAAACATTAATAATTGAAGTTAATATAAAGGCAACTGCTGGCCTGGAAGCACTGAGATAGCAGCCCCATCATCACGCTTAACCTGCAGAGTGTTTGTACCACGGCCAGGGGATTACACCATTACTGACAATCTCCAAAGTTAAGTAAAATGGCCAGATTCTACTAACGCAATGAAGGTTAAACGAAACAAGGATAAACTATTTGCAATATCGGAATATGTAAATATAGCNCAGATTCTACTAACGCAATGAAGGTTAAACGAAACAAGGATAAACTATTTGCAATATCGGAATATGTAAATATAGCAGTCTGGAATATACGTGGACTAGCCCAAAAACAAACAGAATTAATTAAAGAACTAAAAGATAAAGAAATAGACATAACTATACTAACTGTGACCAAAAAGGAAGCTGCGTTATAGATGATTACACAATGATTGATAGTGGAGTACCGATTGAACAACATGCCTCTGCAGGAACAGCTATAATAGTGAACCCAAAATGGAAACTAAGAATACAATTTTATAATTGGCAAAATGAACTAATTATCACCTAGCATTTAAAAATAGATATGGGGATATTTAACAGTTATAGGTTTCTGTAGGCTCCAGAAGAGGGTAGAAAAGAAGATTCAATAACATTCTACAATGAACTACAGCTAGTATTAGATAGGGTAAATAATAACGAATATAATAATAGGTGGGATGTTAATGCTTGAATAGGAAATTAACCCAAAAAAGATGTTATAGAAACATCTTTTTTATGATTAAGATAATCATAGATTACATAATAGCAAATGAGAAACTGCCTATACTACGTATTTAGGGATGTAAGAGTACTAATAGTATGTGATACTGGGTCAGTCCACTACCTGTTAAGAGGGAAACTGTACTTGAAAACAAGAACTGTGGTAAAACAGCCCAAAGAATCAAAATGGAAATGTCATTTACTGAAGGAGGAATCAATTAAAATGTTATACAACAGAAGAATACACATAAGCATGGATTACAGANGAAATGTCATTTACTGAAGGAGGAATCAATTAAAATGTTATACAACAGAAGAATACACATAAGCATGGATTACAGAGCAGTAAGTAACCACATAAAACGAGAATGGTTTTATTTTGAAGAAATTATAGGAAAATATGCCTTTGAGGTATTAGGAAAACGGAAACCGCGAAGAAAAAAGAAAGGATTATACATCTGAAATGAGTAAATAGAAGATGCCATGAAGGAGAAGAAAAATTAATACTTGACATAGTGTATCAGATGATGAAAAAACCCTGCAGAGAGCAGTATTCAAACTTCTCAAAATAGTACGCAACTATAATTTTGACATCTCTGTAAATAAAACTAAATCCATGGCATTTCAAGGACTCCAGCCCCTGAGAAGTAAAANAAATGTCATTTACTGAAGGAGGAATCAATTAAAATGTTATACAACAGAAGAATACACATAAGCATGGATTACAGATAAGTAAGTAACCACATAAAACGAGAATGGTTTTATTTTGAAGAAATTATAGGAAAATATGCCTTTGAGGTATTAGGAAAACGGAAACCGCGAAGAAAAAAGAAAGGATTATACATCTGAAATGAGTAAATAGAAGATATCATGAAGGAGAAGAAAAATTAATACTTGACATAGTGCATCAGATGAAGAAAACACCCTGCAGAGAGCAGTATTCAAACTTCTCAAAATAGTACGAAACTATAATTTTGACATCTCTGTAAATAAAACTAAATCCATGGCATTTCAAGGACCCCAGCCCCTGAGAAGTAAAATCGTTATAGATAATAAGATAATTGAAGAAGTGTATTAAGTTTAAATTTTTAGGATGCACATTATCATATAAAAAAGTAGATATTCAAATAAAATTGAAAATGTCTCAAAAATATGCGAGATAGTTAGGAAAATGCTAAAAAATAAAGTAAGGAAGGACACAGATAAAATTCTATAAGACCATGGCAGTTCCAGGAGCAGTATATGGTAGCGAAACTTGGACAATGACAAATAAAGACACAAGTATGTTACACGCTGTGGAGATGAGATGAGATTTCTGATATCAATTATAGCAGTTACAAGTAGAGAGAGACTCAGAAATGAAAACAGTCAAACATTAATGATTCAAATGCACAGATAAATCGATACAGGAAAAATTGGCTAGAACATGCAGAAAGGATGAAAGATACAAGATATCCCAAGCAAATAATATATTATAAACCTACAGGAAAAAAGAATACCGGATGACCAAAGAAAAGGTGGTTAGATCAAGACTAATACTTGGAAATCGCAACAAACCATAAAGGCTTAATGCATGATGAAGAAGAAAGGCAACTCGCTCCATAAACAGGTAACTTATTTTGGTATTGTATAAAATTACTAGTGGTGTGTGAATATTCAAAAATTAAAATAGTTGCTAATAGTGATTCAATAATTATTCACATTTGAACTTTGAATATCTTATGCGAAAATTGCAAATCATTTACATTCCTATTTCGAGCGGTTGTAGAGCTGTGCTGATTCGAATCTGCTTCTGACCAATTTGCCGATGTTGACAGAATCGGCGCTTCTGTGATGTAAGCATTGCAGATAATTTTAGGCCGATTTGACAAACATAAGCGTTGCCTTATTCTTCAGTATAAATAATTTGTGTCTGGCCTTTATGAACATTGAAAGTTTCCCCATTTAACGAAGCATGATTGGGGGGANTCTCTCTCTCTCTCTCTCTCTCTCTCGTGTTTGGCGAGCAAGACATCTCCAACTTGGAAGGGGGATAACTTCTTTATGCCCCCACCCCCCTCACTAGGTAGGGAAGGAATGTCTTTGTGCACCCCTCCTAAGACATTTTTTCTTCTCTAATAAATTTCAATTTAGTACAATCAAAACTAAAATTACATAGAAACAGAACTCTGCACAAATGAAAAGATGAGTTTATGTGTGTGCAGTACTTACTCAGGGTCCAAACCTTTCTTCTGTGCTTTGTGCCTGAGCTGCTGTTTCTGTCTCTCTTTCAGCTCTTTCAGCTGTGAACACACCAGATTTATTGCATTATTTGACCTGCACCTCCTTGAAACATGGAGTTGTGTATCATAAGTTACAAGTAAACAGCAGTGGATTTGATTTTTGTTATGGTACTCCAAATGGCATCTAATATGTCAGAAGAAATTATACTGAAAGAAGATTAGGAATATTTACTTGAGTTTAATGAGCACAAAGAAAGAAATTTTTGGTATATTTTCTTGGTAGCATGAATAAACCAAGTCATATTAATTTTATTTTTATGCGGTAAATAATACACGTGTGCATTATTTCAGTTACTTGTTAGATTTCACTAGTCATGAAATGTTGAAATGTTGCAGATATGCCATACATCATTCATAAAATTCTAGATCTGTATTTGTAAGTATTGCCTAGAATCATTATTTATATGACTGTAACTACCGTACTGTGTTGTGAGTGGTAATTTAACATAATTTGTGTTTTTTGCAGTAACCAAATGTGTTTAACATTATTCGAGGAACTTTAGGTTTAAAATTACCTCTGTGCAAAATATTATTCCTTTGTGATGTAGTTGGCCTACTGGGTCTAATCCACATTATGTTAATGTTTTCAAGTTCCAGAATGAATGAAGATGTAAAGAAGCTGTGAGCAGCCTAGATTTGAGGTTATCTCACATACATTTCTTAAAGTTTGGAATCTGGTTTATACTGCTGTAGAGATAACCCCAAAAATACGTACATCTGCTGCCACCACTAATTATCACAAGGGGGGGATTGCAGATTAAGGTGATTAATTAAAACGTCTAATTTGCTAGTTTGATACTTTGGTATACAAATGTTGAACCATGCCATAGATAATGCAATTTTTTTTAGAATTATTGGACTCCATAAAATATTTACAATATTCATGTTTGTGCAATAGATGGCAGTTTCATAAATATAATTGATTGCAAAAATGGTAACTATTGGGATACTGTTTCACTGGTTATGTTTATGAGTTATCTAGGTATCAAAGAGAAATATAAGTTATGGATGTTGGGCTAACCAAAAGTTACAAGTGTTTTAAGGCATATAAATGTCTGCTACATAGGCAAACTACTAATTAGAATTTTGACATGTCATACAAAATAATGTCATCATGCAACATCTCTAGTATGAATGGACGTGTATATTTTTTGGCATTTTCCATACAACACCTGAGTTCTATAAAAGCAACCATCTTAAGTTTTTTTATGTCTTCCAAGGAAGGCATTCACTAGTGTAAAATTATTGTGAGCCTTACTGTTGTGTTGATATTGTATTGATGTTATTACACTTTAAATTATTTAATACTGCTTATTTTACAAATATTCTATGTGTACAAAAGAGAAGCGAAAGGCAACTGTAATTGAGTGGTTTAAACTTACGTCATAATCTTGCCTCTTCTGGCGCTCTTCCAAGTCGTACTTTTCCGTCTCCAACCTCACGATGTTGTCCCACAGTTCTTGTGCCTTGACTCGAAGCTTGTCTATGCTCACACCTTCGATGTCCAGGGTTTTGATACGGAAACTTAAAGAGATTTTCTTCTCTTCTTCTAACTGCTCTTTCGTCTTGCTTCTCTCGAGAGCAGCCGAAGACATGTTGAACTGTAATCCAGCAGAAATGTTTACACAAACTTGTGTGTTTACACTGGTACACTGTCCTCAATTAATCTAATTTTTGTCACTCACCGCTTGGTCCTTCTTGGTAATCGTGAAGTTGGGGCCCTTCTTGCTCTGATCTTGCTGTAACAAAAAAAAAGATACAAAAATGAAACTTTGTTAGGCCTCAACAACCTGGGGACAATAAACAAATTGTAGTTGAACCTGGTTCTATCATCGTTACTATTGGTGGGAAAGAAAAGTTGATTCATTGCCAACCCGTAGAACAAGTAATGTTATTAAATATCTTTACCATCTGCAAGACTATGTTGCTCTGAATTGTGAAGTGAAATAAATTGCATTTAAAATTCATTAATTGCTTGTATGTAAATTAAACTGAATGCTTTGTATTCAAACTCAAATCTTTGACTGTAATAAAAGAGATATGCAAATTACTTTGTATTGACAGCACGTGTGTACATGTACATGATAATCATTACAACATGTTTTTTTGCTCCAGTGGCAGAAGACCTTGTACTTATGTTCAAAGTTTGGTAAATTGAAAAGTATCTCAAACATTCAGCATTATTTTATCTGTTGAAAGGTCAGAACAATACTGAGGTAGCTCTAGTTGCGGGAGTATTTTTCTAAACGTATCTAATGCTGTTGAAGCTTGCCTACCTTGAGAGCTTGCATCATGGCTTGGCGTTTCTTTTCTGCCTCTTCAAGGCGGCGTCTCTTCTCTTCAATATCACGCTGCTTCTTTTCTTCCACTTCCCTTTGTCTGCGTTCTTCATCCTGCTTCTTCTTTTCAGCCATGCGTTTCTCTTCATCTCTACGCATCACCTTCACACAAATCACAGGCATGTTTCAGTCACCCTCTGTCCTGCTCAAAGAAACATTTAAACAAAATGTAGTTCAAGCTAAAGTGCAAACTGAAATGGTTCCTGTTGGTTTAGAGTGTAATTTATATCTTCCAAAGACTACACATACTTAATAAAATATGACCATGAAAACAATTATTTTGATATTACAGAATTTTTTTAAATATACTGTCATCATCAAAAGTTAGCTTTTTGGATTTAATGATTAAAATTTGTATGTGGTTTTTGGCGCTTAGAGAACATAAAAAGTATATTCCAAAGTATTGTAAAATAATTTGGACAGAATCTTTAATATATTCTGTGACTCAATTTATTGCCCATTTTCAGGTACAAATAGCAACGATTGCAGACCAAGTAATATTAGCTCAAACCATTTTTTTTTTAAGAAAATGTACAAAAACTGTGGGAACTTATTAAGATGCAAGTTGGTGTTGTATGGTGGACGTATAAATGGCAAAGGCTTAAACCTTGTATATCCTTTCTAATGGTTTAAGGATACAAGTAAAAGTATGTGCAGTATCATCAGGAAAAATGGACTAAAAATATGTTATTGATAATGTCACTAAAATTAATTTAGTCATACTGAGTGTTATGTTGCTGTGTTTTGTTGTAACAACGTGGGTAGGCCTTAGTTTTGCAGCTCACATGAATGCTCCCTCACCCAGAATAGTGGTAATCAGACCAGCACTAGCCAATAGCCAGCAGATACTCCCTTCCCGCTTGTCAGAAATTGAGTAACGAACTGCTTTATGCACCAGCGACAGCGATTAATGCTATTTTGCGTGATGGGCTTGGCTCATAGGATATGTGTGATGTTTAAGCAGACAACATGCCACTGCTCAATATAGTTGTAGCAACCCATCTAGGTCGGGTGGGGGCTGCCCCTCCCTTCACGGTGTGACACCACCGCCATGTTGCATGCTGTGCTGAGAGCACACACGACAGCTGCACCCATAATTCCTGATGTCATGTGGGAAGCATGCGTGTTAATATGGGTGTTCATCCACACCAACCCAGGGATATTTTAAGACAGAGTGCAAGCAAACAGTGGCATCAGTTTTTGGCCAGGATTTGTCAGGCTTTTCCATTGCCAGTTCTCAGAAGTCCATCAGGTTTCTTTCATGACTCACAGCGGAACAAGTTTTCAATTTCCCTAGTTTCAGGATCACCCATACATTGGGTGTAGGATGTCTGGGGTCAGTTTGTAATGAAAGCACTTGTTGGCAACTGGCATTACTCTTTGTACAGTAGGTTGACTCCACCCTCTCAGTTGCAGCTCTCGGCTATCCAAGCAGTGACAAATGGTAGCCCAGACATGGGGCCTCAAGTACCTATTCAGAAGCAAGTGGACTCAGAGTGAAGACTCACAACAGGTGTAAAGCGAACAACTTTCAGGTAGTTGGTGTAAACACCAGATGGTGCTAAGGAAGAAAATGTTTTTTAATGACAACAATGGCCAATGGAAATGAATTCTCTGTGGTGGTGTTGGACACACATGTATGTTTCAGCAGTGAGGATGTGTTCATCTCATGTAAACAGTGTGGCATGAACTTTAACTTCCCCTTCATTGGCTAGAGAACAACCGCCTAGAGGTAGCGGCCATTTGCAACACACCAGTCTGTAGAATAGTAGTGTCGTTTGAACCCATTCCTTGCACATCTACTTTGAGTAGCCTATGCATGGGCAGACCACAATGAGTGTGGGTTTGGGGTACGGTCTCGAGTGGACCCACATCATAGTGCTGACTCCCCCTATACAGTATGCATCAAGAGGAAGCATAGGCTGGAGGAAAGTTAACAGCCGCTCACGTCTGGTACGCATTATGGCCACATTAACGACACGCCGCTATGTGGACGAGGAACTGCTGCATGTGGCAATACCATATCTGCAGAGTATTCCAAATGTACGTTTTCAACAGGATAACACCTGGCAACATACAGTGCGTATCAGTTTCAACGCTTTGCAAGGTGTGCACTGCTTCCTTGGCTGGCCTGATCTCTCAGTCTCTCGCTTATTGGAAATCTACGGAACATGGTTGGACATAAGTTGAATTCCCTCCCACCCGCACAAAATGAAGATGAACCGTGGACTCGGATCAACAACACATGGTTCACGATACCTAGGACATTATTTGGACACTCACTGAATCAGTGTCGCGTCGGATTCAGCGATGTATCGCCCAACATGGAGGTCCGACTACTTACTGATCCACTTATATTTTACGCCACTGGAACCTTGTCTGTGTTGTTGTTCACCTTTGTTGGCTGTCTATGCACACAGTTTAGTCTGTTGTTACGTATTCCTTCATGATGTGGCATTTTCTCTGTCAAGCAGTGTAAATCGTTGACAGGTCAAAAGTCAATATAACATGTGCCAAATAGCAAAACAACACTACAACATTGCCCAACTAGTCACTGTGGACAGTTGACAGAAGTATCTGAGTAGTGCTGGGCACCCAACATGCACATTACTTGCGTGAGTCATNCTTTGCAAGGTGTGCACTGCTTCCTTGGCTGGCCTGATCTCTCAGTCTCTCGCTTATTGGAAATCTACGGAACATGGTTGGACATAAGTTGAATTCCCTCCCACCCGCACAAAATGAAGATGAACCGTGGACTCGGATCAACAACACATGGTTCACGATACCTAGGACATTATTTGGACACTCACTGAATCAGTGTCGCGTCGGATTCAGCGATGTATCGCCCAACATGGAGGTCCGACTACTTACTGATCCACTTATATTTTACGCCACTGGAACCTTGTCTGTGTTGTTGTTCACCTTTGTTGGCTGTCTATGCACACAGTTTAGTCCGTTGTTACGTATTCCTTCATGATGTGGCATTTTCTCTGTCAAGCAGTGTAAATCGTTGACAGGTCAAAAGTCAATTTAACATGTGCCAAATAGCAAAACAACATTATAACATTGCCCAACTAGTCACTGTGGACAGTTGACAGAAGTATCTGAGTAGTGCTGGACATCAACATGCACATTACTCGCGTGAGTCGTGGACAGAAGTTACAGGAGCTCAGGTAAACACCTGACGGCACCAACTGTTGCTTTCACAATGTTCACAGTTTCTACTCGTTACAAGCATTGTAGTTAGTGGAATTGACATCTGTTCCTCTTGGCCATTTCAGANAGTTACAGGAGCTCAGGTAAACACCTGACGGCACCAACTGTTGCTTTCACAATGTTCACAGTTTCTACTCGTTACACTGTTCCTCTTGGCCATTTCAAAACAGTTTTCCAAAGTTATTTTATGTGTTAAACACCAGCTGTCATATTCCAGATCAAGAAACACTTAAAAAATACATGCATTCTTTTAACTACTAAACCCGTAGTCAGTAAATTATCAAGACAAACATCTGTAACACTAGCTGGTTCAGGCTCATGCCCTTCAAACATGTACAGTATTAACTTATTATTGACTGTGTCTGATGTGAAACCTCGCTAATCGTAAATACACATCTAGTTTAGAGTGTAGTTTAATTAAAACCTTTAAGCATAACATAATGTAACTTAGTCATATCATTTTTTTTCAAATACTTTATTATGGAAAGTCTCTCTCACCTTTCGCTTCGACTGTTTCTCCTTGAGACGCTTCAGCTCATCTTCCTCCTTGGCTCTCTGCTTTCGCCATTCTGCAATGTACTCCTTTAACTGATCATCCAGATCAGACTTCTTCTGTTCTTGGCGCTGTTATGTTAAATGAAAACAAAAATAATTCTTACATTATGCAGTTGTAATTTAATATTACACTAGAACACGTATTACGCAAAATGTCTTAATATTTATTTCATTTTAAAATGTATAATGTTANTAATTTAATATTACACTAGAACACGTATTACGCAAAATGTCTTAATATTTATTTCATTTTAAAATGTATAATGTTAATGTTACTGTTCTGTTGTATGCTTACCTTAATAAATTCTGGGTCACCCTTCTCCGCATTTGGGTCTCCCCTATANTAATGTTACTGTTCTGTTGTATGCTTACCTTAATAAATTCTGGGTCACCCTTCTCCGCATTTGGGTCTCCCCTATAGAAAGTAAAGCATTTGATACATTTAGCATGGAAATTTTACTGACATCATTTCTAATCATGCAGAGATTTCGCTTTAGCAGATGTTTACAGAATTATTTCAGTGCTGAAATGTTATTTATTCTGAAATAAGTTTAATAAATAATTTCACTTAAATTGTTTTCATCTAAAGCATTGCTCAGCATCATGTATAAATTCATTCCATTAAGTATTTAGCTCACAAAAATAATTTTAACAGAGAGCTTGATTCCAAATATAAAATAAAACGTTGGTATTCATTCCAATTACAAAATAAAATATTGGTATTAACTTGTTAAGCCACAGGTTAATATTGTAACTAAAATACTTTAGGAGTTGTGTTTTATACATATTCTCATGCATAATCAATTTGTCCAGCAAAAAATAAACNTGTAACTAAAATACTTTAGGAGTTGTGTTTTATACATATTCTCATGCATAATCAATTTGTCCAGCAAAAAATAAACAGCAGACAGAAAGCATTAAGAAAACACATTTGCAAATAAATAACACGGAAATCCTGAAACAAACACAAATAAGCGAACCACTGATATAAAACCATTTCTCCTAAAGCAGAAAAAAAAAATAAACATTTATGAAAACCAAAACATTTTATTGACCACTTACTCTTGCAAAATTCTTTCATTACAATAAATTCAAATANTGTAACTAAAATACTTTAGGAGTTGTGTTTTATACATATTCTCATGCATAATCAATTTGTCCAGCAAAAAATAAAACAGCAGACAGAAAGCATTAAGAAAACACATTTGCAAATAAATAACACGGAAATCCTGAAACAAACACAAATAAGCGAACCACTGATATAAAACCATTTCTCCTAAAGCAGAAAAAAAAAAAAACATTTATGAAAACCAAAACATTTTATTGACCACTTACTCTTGCAAAATTCTTTCATTACAATAAATTCAAATANAAACATTTATGAAAACCAAAACATTTTATTGACCACTTACTCTTGCAAAATTCTTTCATTACAATAAATTCAAATAATGCAAATATAAATCTGCAATTTATAATGATTTTATAACAGTGTGTAACCAACAAAAATTATGCAAAGAATAAACAGACACTGTAAACACATTGATACAAATTTTGCAAAAATCAAAATAAAACAACAAACATTAAAACAAAATATTTGCAAAAAATGTTATTTTAACTCTGACAACTGATTTAGAAGGTGTGGATATATATTATTTATTTATATGCTGTTTTTTCTGTGTCAATACTCCACTTATTTAGAAGAATAATTAAATGCCAGTATTTTACATCAAATGAGCTGGAAAAATATGTTTTTTGTTGAAAGGATGAGTGTTATTTATTTACGTTTACTGTATCAATATTTACTATGAAAAGGGAAGTTGTTAACATGTCACACTGCATTACTGTAAGGTCTTTCAGTGCACCTGAAAGTTTCATTTTCAGGGTTTTTTGCTTCTGAAAATAGGGTTGTAGTTTAGGTGGGGCTGTGCATTAACAGTACAGGAATTTCTTACTGCATGACCAAGGTGTGTTTGTTATACAACATTCCTTTGGAGGTAAGTAACAAACATGACTCGGCACGAAGTAAATATACATACACTGAACGAGAACACAAAAACAGACTAAAAATCTTAGCAACACAGAGGCCTTTTAAACCCTTTGGCCTGCCCGTTAATCACGCTCACCATGTCTCATGCTGTGTTGGAACAGGAAGCTCGAACACGAAGCCTCCCAGAGATTACAGAATGCAGAACAAAACACTGTGCACACGGTCGGTCGTGCATCGCAAATCAAATTGAGACCTTTGGGCCTTCCAAACCTTTTTGTGCACACGTACGTACCCGTGTAAACAAAAGGACCTAGTAGAATGCGTGTGGTGGAAATCAGTCCACCCAAAGTTGTCTAGACAGTGAAACATTGATTTGCGATGCAGTGCTGCCCAGGACAAGGTTATAAGTATTGCAACATGTATGCAAATCAAATCTGTGTTAATGTTGAAACTGCTCTTTTGAGAACATGATCTGTCAGCAGAAAAGTATGTTACCAAATCATTTACAGGGATGATAATATTTAAAAAGCGGTTAACCATTGCTAGAGTTCCTCCCCCCTTCCCCCCACTTCCTTTAAAATTTGAAGTATAAGTGTTCCAGAGGGTACAGCACCTTTTAAAATTTTCACAGGTCTGTCTGTAATCGTTAGAGACTGCAAGCAAGTACCACACACCAGAACCTGTTACAGCCACAAAATTAAAAGATAGTTTAGGTTAACTCAAGTGATTCACTCACCATAAACATAATGACATAGAATGATATTCTGGAGTGATCTATTTACAAAATAGAAATTTGAGAGAAGCCAGTAGACTAGTAGAATCTTAAAAACTGCGCCTCTAGTAAATCAGTCCGGAGCAATTTTTTTGCTTTTGTTTGCATGCTTTCTTGCAGAAACTTCAGCATGGTGTGTATTTGCATGTGTGTTCAAATGAAATTTAATTGTGTGTCGCTGTCACATGTTGTGGGAGGAATCTATCTAATGTAACCGTTCGTTATTAATGGAACTTTACGGTTACAACAAAGGAAAATTAGGAGAGCCTGTCCTTCCAGGATAAGATGCGAGTACAGTTTTGGTAACATACTGTTACTGTTCAGCAGCTGTAGGGCTGAGACAGACAGTTTGGTTAAGCCTGGACACTGGAAGTGCAGTATCTCTAGGACAGATAAGTAGCAATCAGTACGTCTCCTTCAAACACATTCGACATAGAGTTCAGGTGCACAACACTTACATAATAGAATGTCTGGGCCTAAAAAGAAAAAAAAGAAATAAACAGGTTATTATAAAATGTGTGTTAATAAAAAACATTACAGTACCTCAATATGTTAGACAAATTATCTGCTAGTCAAATGCTTTCAATTTTTACTGGTCTGTTAAAATGAAAATTATATTAATTATTAGGTCTGAAATAAAGTTAAAAATTATTAGTTATTCCTTGAACATAAGCTTATGATAATTTTGTAAAAATTTGTGAAATGAAGTACATTGACAAACTGTTCACAGTATTTCTCAAAATTATGTCAAAGACCAGAAAAAAAGAGAAAGTGTTAAATTCATACTTGAGCCACACTACTGCTTAATCTATCCATTCCATAACTAAGCAGAGTTTTCACTGGCTTTGATATTTAGTTTGTAAGAGTACAACATCACAAAACCAAATCCTAAAGTCAGGAGTCAGAGCAGTATCATTATATTATATAAAATGTGCATTGGTGAATACAGCAGATCATTAACACACTAAATGTTGTCTCTCTGATTGCAAACACAGATAATGCCTAGGCTACGTATGTTAACATTTACAGTCTTTGAAGGAATAATTCTTCCAAAAAAAATTCAAGTGCTAAATTTGTAAACATCATAAATTTCAAGTGATAAACTTAACATGTAATTTTAACACCCTAAACAGTTACTTGGGATTAAGCACAGCCTGAAATGTAAATATTTTGTTTAGAAAATTATCCTAGTTTTCCAAAATACATATTTACATTGACTATTTGTACTATTTACAAGAAATTTGTAAATGTATTTAAATTACTAAGCCAAATGAAAACTCAACTCAAATGGTTTTATTCTAACATTATTTTGAATTAATAACTAGAGAATGTAGGTTTATATTTATGTCAGGTACCAAAACGTAGTATATTAAATTGTTTAGTGTAAAAGTTAATGCACTACAAAGTACTTACTGTATGTTTTTAAAAGTGCATGCAAGCGGTAGATAGTACAGTTATTAGGTGAGATTATTAACTAACTACAGTACATCTATATTATGTATTGCATCCTACTGGTTTTACATTTTTCTCTACAGTTATGCAGCACATTTAACTAAAGTTGTTTTACAGTGTTTAATATATTAACAGATTAACAAACTCGTAAATTAGATTAAATAAGTTCTACAGAGTCAAAATAAATATAAAAAATAAAGCTATTTATTGTAAATATTATTACTGTATTGAATACAAAATTAAATTAGACACTACTTAAAAAAATATTCAGTTAATTCATTAATTTGTTTCATTGAGTTTGTAGTTTGTATTTTTTTTTGTAGAGAAAGTATGAAGAAATAATTGTAGCACATCTAATGAGAATAAAATGTCTCAGTAGGTACAATCAGTAATTACTGTAGATAATGGGCATTAAAAAATATTTGCTACAACCGTCTTTGTCGACTTAATTTTGTTTATTAAATTAATTATATGTGCAAATCAAGCTACAAACTTGTTTAACATGTATGTTGTCAATTTAAATAACAAATAAGCATAGAGTAATTCACAATTCACAATTTTGAATTTTAAATGATTGATACACAGAACTACATTTGTGATTATTTGCTTTATACTTGAAAATTATGTGATCATGCTTGTAGAAGTATAATTTACTGAAACTAGAACAATCCTCTGTGTATAAATTCTTGATGAAAAATCCTATTATTAATACAGTTTAGTGACTGATAGAAGTGGATTGTGTTATAAGCTTACCAAACACATAATTATTACATTAGTTTTTTCTTTCCGAATAATAAATACCTATATTTTATACAGAATGTCTTCTGTAGGCATTGCTTTCAACCCAATAGTTTTAAAAGTTTATGTTTATTCGTTAGTGTTCTTTGAAACACAGATTTTGCACATAATTTGAATGAACAGAATAGCAAATTAAGTATTAAAATATTTGGTGGCAGTACAAAGCTGTTGTAACCCCTCACAACATTTCAACCCACCAAACATTCCTGTAAGTAATTTGCCTGCCAGTCCTATTGTGGCCAAGCCCTCACATACTTCTCTAGTTAGTTTTACATTTTATTTGTTTGCTCGAGTCATGTCCAGAACCTCGTTAACTTCAGTACCTACTTTACCTTACGCTTTTAGTTTTAAAGGTATGGTGAGATTAAATGTTAGATTAGTTAATTAACTGTGTGTGGCTAGAAGTATCTTCATGAATGGTTCAGGGGGAGACTAAGACAACAGCACACAATGTGAAGGAAACTGAAGAACTTACTGGTGATCTCCAACGTCAGTCGTGATTCCCACGTGCTAACAAACCTGGGACTGACAGGTAGTTTTGGTGATGCAGTAAAAAAGACTTTCTAGTATTCTCAAAAATTGTATTGTGTCACAGAATGGAAAATTAAAGCTTAAAAAATTGTAACTAGTCCTGAACTTTACCAGCCAAGATACATGGACAATTTATCCATCTCCGCTGGAATTTAGATATGAAAGATTATGAGCTTTATGCAGGTGGTAACAAGAGTAATTTTATGTCGTTATGCACACAAAATGGGCTGTGCTTTGATGTAATTTTTTGCATTCAGGCTTGCATTTACTACATATTGTCAGTAAAGATGCAAAATCTTGTGTGTCAATTTTTGGCAGTTTTGTGTTATTCACACACAAAATTAAGCACAATAGTTCTGTATCTGATGTCATAAACACTAATGGCCTTACTTGTTTAGTAAATTATTTTTAAATTGTCAGAAGTTGCAACATAACTGTTTTGGTTTTGTAATAACCTTTTAATACATTTCTTTCATTTTCTTGAAAAGCTTTTTTTTTTGACATTAGACGTTCTGCATCTTCACCGACAATATGGTGCTCAGATAAATTACGTAAAAGGTGTTGTATGCCGGTTATTTTGCTTTTGTAATGTAGCAACCACGATTTAGGATTACATGCCCATTATGTCCCAGTATTTCTGCTAGACACTATTTGTATCACAGAAAAGATTCAGCTGATGGTATAGTGTTTCATGATATGTTGTACCTTTACAGACCTATTTCTACCTATCGGAGCGTAAATTTAGGCGATAAGGAACAAATTCGAAGGTAATTTGGCAACAAAATTCTTTTATGTTAACATCCTGGTGTTGGTTTTTTTTTTTTAGGATGTGTGTATACTATGCAGTTTCACATAACAAATTTATTAGTGACAATATAGTTTTCTGTTTAACACTACTTGGTATTTTTTAAATTCCAGCTCAGAATAATAAGTTTTTGAGATACAGAGATATGTGAATTATTGTTGATTTACAACAAAGTGATACAGTTTATACATTTTTTGCTCTAGGAATATGGTAACCTGTCCTCTGGTATAACAATTTTACATTTATTATTCTTAGCTATCATTACTTTCTTACAAACATCCAGTTTATTTTTGTTTAAGGAACATGCATCATTATTACATGATTAAAGTCTTCATATAAGGAAAATCTATTTAAGTACACATAAACTTATTATTTTGTATATAAACTAAATATTTAAGCTTATTTAATTATTTTTGAAAGTAGTTATATTTTCTTAATTTTTCACAGCAAAATTGCAGTTACAGGTGTGAAGAAATTTAAAATTGATTTATTAAACTAATAATTTTGCCTTTGTGTTCTTTGGTTTGCATGAGTTTAAAGTAAAAATATACACTGTTAATATCTCAGGATTTACCAAATGTTTGCATAAAAATACTTATAAATTAATTTTTACATGCAATTTATGGAGACTATTTGTGATCCTTATCTGTGAATTACAGATACGTTATTGCATGTTGCAAACGCAAAGTGATTTGCCATTGAAGTTTCTGTATTCAGAGATGTTAGCGCTATGCCTGCAAACAAAATGCTGGAAATTTATAAGTAGCCCGACACCAGAGCGGTCAATTAATCCTGTGGGAATAGCCGGCGGCGGCTGGTGACTTTTATAAGGAGTGCACAGAGTGGCGAATGTCCAGATGAACAAAAGACAGCGCAGGGAGATGAGAGGACTGAAAGCAGCACAGACAGCACAGAAACAGACACGTACAACATAAGCTTGATGCTCTGTCAGTGGCACCTGTAAACCGCACACTAACAGAATTACACCACAGTTCCTGCCAGTCAGTCAAACTGAGCTAAACAAAACACAGGCACATCAGTCAGTTTTGATTTCAACAACATAAAAGTTTCCTTAACAGACCCAGTTCCAAGCTATTTTCATATTACGTTTGTGCTCTCTGAAAGGCTAGCCCAGCTATGTATGGTATTAGTATCGCTTACGCTGCATGTAGAGAGTGAACTCTTGAAGAAAGCCAAACCAGCACATAAAAATATTACATTCGTTCAGACAGAGAAAAAAAAATTAAATAATGCATACAAATAAAAAAAAAAATTTTAAAAATGTATGTACAAAATTTTTAAAGCAAACAACGTGGCACAACAATTTGTAGAAATATAAAAAATTAAGTCAAAAAGCANTTACGCTGCATGTAGAGAGTGAACTCTTGAAGAAAGCCAAACCAGCACATAAAAATATTACATTCGTTCAGACAGAAAAAAAAAATTAAATAATGCATACAAATAAAAAAAAAAATTAAAAAAATGTATGTACAAAATTTTTAAAGCAAACAACGTGGCACAACAATTTGTAGAAATATAAAAAATTAAGTCAAAAAGCAAAAAAAAAAAAGCACATATATTATAAGCAACTTCATCTAAAAAAATCATTACCAAAGAAGCAATTATATAATGTAANAAAAAAAAAAAGCACATATATTATAAGCAACTTCATCTAAAAAAATCATTACCAAAGAAGCAATTATATAATGTAATATTGCATTAAAAAATGTACCGAATCCTAATGGATTTTTGAGGGACATGTTTGTTGCTATTACTTTGTGTTGCGAAAAGGTTGACTGCTTTGAGGTCTTAACCACTTGATTGACAGAAGTTTGAGAAATTGAAAGTCTCACTACATTCCACTGAAACAAATCGGTGATGAATGTGTCAATCTATCATTTTATACTATTCTATCAGTTCACTAATAAATAAAAAAAAATCGAATTACATAGGGCAAAACACTGTGCTGATATGTAATGGTGGACATGTGACTGACTCCCAAAAAAAAAAATAGAGTTGCAACAACTTGTTATGTTTGTCTTTCTTTCATTTGTCTGTGACATGACCAATAGTCAATCACAAGTCTCAAATGATTTGGTCAGATTCGTTAATCAAAAAATGTACCGTGTTGAGAAAGTCAAAGCAGAACAGTGCATACGTTGGTTTTTGCTATCATAAGTTTTACCCGTCAGTCATTTGTCCAGCTATGTGAGCCTCGTGTGACAGCTGGCTAGGAGATGTTGCGGTGTATTGCTGGAGCATGCGAACATACTGCCCACCTCCAACTGTCTACTTTCACAATGGGTTCACTGACCTGCAATCAATGCTCTATATTTGTTGACCTTCTGGGGTGAAAGCTTGTAGGGAGTGAATAAGAGTTGGTTAGAAATGGCATTTAAGAAGCTATCTTGCCGCTGTTAAAACTGTGAGCTGAAAACTCTCACTGATTGTGTAATTAGCATACATAGCATTTCATACAAAAAAATTTTTTGTCATCCAATTAATGGAAAATATTTATGTGCAAATATTTTTTGTTTGTAACTAAAAAGAATTTTCTAGGTATAATTTGCATTATTTTTACAAGGTACAGTTTGTTATTTCCTAAAAATTTTTCTCTTAAGAAACATTACTGTGCTTTATTAAAACTTTTCCTGCTTTTTTTTTTATCATTACAAAGGTTTTACACGACTTAATATTTCCAATGTGGAAAAAAAGGTAATGAACGCCAGAGAAAACAAAGAGAGGCAGACTGATTTTTACTGTTGTATTGATGTTTGAAAAAATGACATCTGCAAAGGGAAACCATTCTCTGTAGTCTGCCACTGAGCGTAAGTCGAAATTGTTTTGCATGTGATGCATTATCTAAAGGCTTGCCATGCTATTTATTTTTATAATTTCTTTGAATAAAACCCTACATTCCCAATGATTGTGACTAAGTGAGCTAATACTGTAGTCATTTTTTCCCGTAAACGTTTTGCTGCAGATTTTAATTTAAAAGTATGCTTAATAGAATTCATGTGGAGATTTTATGAAAGTTATGGTTCTAGCTCCGCATCAAATATTAGGAATTTGATGTGCATTAAATTGCTGTATGTTATTAATTTTGTTCTTTTGTATGTTGTGTAAGTGGTAGCAATCAAAACCAGTGATTGGAATAATTTGTGTATTTGTATGCCATGTGCCATAAAAAGGGAAAGTGTTGCATCATAATCATATACTGTACAGCCACCATGGACTCTTTTGGTTCATCAGTTAAACTCTTTAGTGTATGCAAATATAGTTTTATAATTTTATAGTGGATATTTGAATGCAGAATTGTAATCATTGTATTTTCTTGAGAATCCATGAAAATATGAAGTCCAACGGTTTTACGAGATATGAAAAAGAATGTTAGCAGAAGTTATGATTTTTTAGAGTAGATTATCATGTTTATTTTTAATTGTGATGTTTATTTTCAATATTTTCTATTTACCTAGTCAAATGAGAAATATTTTGTTGTGTTCGTAAGCTGTGTAAGTTTACGTAACTTATAGTATAGATGAACCACAGAAGTGGTGTCATCCAACACATGCTTACATGCACAAGGTTTGAAACTATCAGCCCCACTGCTAATGAATACCAACACTGCCGTGTAATTGCTTCTTTGTAATGAAGGTTCTATATAAATGTAGTCGCGGGGCGTTGAGTCAACAGAGCACTTGGACTAGCCTTTCGCAGACTGCTGGCAGGCGACTTTTACACAAAGCAACACGTTTCACTTACTCTTTCCTTGCCTCCGGTTGCTTTCTGAGTTATGGATGGCAGCGTGGGAAGTGGTGACAAAAGAAAAGAAAAAAAAGAACAGTATGTGAAATGAACTCAATGATTATATAATACCTGAATAATTGATTAACAGCAGTNAGAAAAGAAAAAAAAGAACAGTATGTGAAATGAACTCAATGATTATATAATACCTGAATAATTGATTAACAGCAGTTGTAAGTTTTCAATACAAAATCAGCAATGAGAAAGCCTTTATATATTGAATGCAAAGGGAGGTTATTACAGAGATTGCCAGGAAATTAATTCCTCGCAACTGCGAACCTTGTCTCTTAAATATTAAGCATTCTTGAATGAATTACGATGATTGTTCTTGTGCATTCTCAGTAAATTTAAACTGGCTAAACTCAACAAATTAAATTCTTACAGTATAACTTACGTTTTACACTCATCATGGGTCTGCATCAGCATTTCACAGTAATTGTAAATTTATTGAGCGGAAAAATTTTGCATTTCTTGTGAACGCAATCATTAAAATTTTTCCAGTACCGTGTGGTGGGAATGCAAATCACTGTTTCAGAATTACACAACAAAATGCTTTTAAAAGCATTCACATTTCTGGCAAACTGTTGCAGTAGTCAATAACTATGCATGTTCCTTATGTAACATAACACCACTTACTTCATACTTTAAGATGCATGTAAAAATGTCATGTACTAACAAAATGATTTTCGTAATACAGTAATGCTAAAATGGTAACATATAGGCCTAGAGTTTTGGTAAGTTGGCAGCCTCATCAGTCTGTAAATTTTACACTTCATTTTTTAACAATTTTCAACAGGTTATTTGCAGTTGTTCATACTATTTTTTGGCTACAAGATTTTGCTGGGAAATACTGAATGTTCTGGTATTTCAGAAACTTATTGTAGTATAATAGTTCATATCTGCATAAATTCTATTCTAAGACAACTGTGTTGCAAAACCATATTTGATGATTTTAAGAGCTCTTTGTCTCTTTGACTAACAGTGTTTGCCACAAAGATGATTTATACATGTAGATAAAAATATATCTATAAAATCAACAATTCGTAATGGAATATACATTTTAAAAATTATTTTTGAGCTGAGAATTTGTTTATTTACGTAAATAACTTTAGTTGAAAGTTAGAAACAACCAATACTTTTTCATTTTTCACCAATGGATGCTGTAACTAATTATGATGATAACTATTGCTCATTAAAAATGAGTTGGATACCCAGTAATCACCAAAGCGTAAAAACCAAATTTCTTTTTAAAATTTTGAAAATAAAGAAAAACAAATCTCAGATCTTTTCATCCATAACTATTAAATTTTAATTTTAATTCTATAAATATTGTATGATGTACAGCTCATAATACTGATAAGTGATAGATGTCACTTTAGCTGGAAAAGTATACCATCCATAATTTAAAAAAAGTAGCACTTTATTTAAAACTAATACATTTATACAGACTAATAATAGAGTAGTTAAAAGAGTTCATGAATAAATCAATATGTAAGTGATACATTAAACTTAAGTTAATAATACAATGTAATATGAAAACATTAATTCACTCTGTTACTAGCCAGTAATGTTCTACATCTGAGTGTCTTTCTCTGCTGAAAAACCACATCTCTATCATCCATCAGTGAAGTTTGTCTTTTCCTTCCATGACCAGCCCACATACAGCTCATTTTCGTAACAAAATATCTTGTAATAAATTGTGGTAATTTACATGACTAGTATTTCTAAAAAGATCTAAACAGTATTTAAGCAGAGATCTACAGTTGGATGCACAGGCATTACGTATGGCACNCTAGTATTTCTAAAAAGATCTAAACAGTATTTAAGCAGAGATCTACAGTTGGATGCACAGGCATTACGTATGGCACTATGAGCTACAGAGCTAGAGTTTGTGAATAAAAGTACAAGCAATAAAAAAGTATGTTTCTGCATGGGTTTAAAGTTNGAAAAGAAAAAAAAGAACAGTATGTGAAATGAACTCAATGATTATATAATACCTGAATAATTGATTAACAGCAGTAGTAAGTTTCCAATACAAACTCAGCAATGAGAAAGCCTTTATATATCGAATGCAAAGGGAGGTTATTACAGAGATTGCCAGGAAATTAATTCCTCGCAACTGAGAACCTTGTCTCTTAAATATTAAGCATTCTTGAATGAATTACGATGATTGCTCTTGTGCATTCTCAGTAAATTTAAACTGTCTAAACTCAACAAATTCAATTCTTACAGTATAACTTACGTTTTACACTCATCATGGGTCTGCATCAGCATTTCACAGTAATTGTAAATTTATTGAGCGGAAAAATTTTGCATTTCTTGTGAACGCAATCATTTAAATTTTTCCAGTCGCGTGTGGTGGGGGAATGCAAATCACTGTTTCAGAATTACACAACAGAATGCTTTTAAAAGCATTCACACATCTGGCAAACTGTTGCCGTAGTCAATAACTATGCATGTTCCTTATGTAACATAACACCACTTACTTCATACTTTAAGATACATGTAAAAATGTCATGTACTAACAAAATGATTTTCGTAATACAGTAATGCTAAAATGGTAACATATAGACCTAGAGTTTTGGTAAGTTTGCACCCACATCAGTCTGTAAATTTTATACTCCATTTTTTTTAACAATTTTCAACAGGTTATTTGCAGTTGTTCATACTATTTTTTGGCTACAAGATTTTGCTGGGAAATACTGAATGTTCTGGTATTTCAGAAACTTATTGTAGTATAATAGTTCATATCTGCATAAATTCTATTCTAAGACAACTCTGTTGCAAAACCATATTTGATGATTTTAAGAGCTCTTCGTCTCTTTGACTAACAGTGTTTGCCACAAAGATGCCATGTAGATAAAAATATATCTATAAAATCAACAATTCGTAATGGAATATACATTTTAAAAATTATTTTTGAGCTGAGAATTTGTTTATTTACGTAAATAACTTTAGTTGAAAGTTAGAAACAACCAATACTTTTTTATTTTTCACCAATGGATGCTGTAACTAATTATGATGATAACTATTGCTGATTAAAAATGAATTGGATACCCAGTGATCACCAAAGCGTAAAAACCAAATTTCTTTTTAAAATTTTGAAAATAAAGAAAAACAAATCTCAGATCTTTTCATCCATAACTATTAAATTTTAATTTTAATTCTATAAATATTGTATGATGTACAGCTCATAATACTGATAAGTGATAGATGTTACTTTAGCAAGAAAAGTATACCATCCATAATTTAAAAAAAGTAGCACTTTATTTAAAACTAATACATTTATACAGACTAATAATAGAGTAGTTAAAAGAGTTCATGAATAAATCAATATGTAAGTGATACATTAAACTTAAGTTAATAATACAATGTAATATGAAAACATTAATTCACTCTGTTACTAGCCAGTAATGTTCTACATCTGAGTGTCTTTCTCTGCTGAAAAACCACATCTCTATCATCCATCAGTGAAGTTTGTCTTTTCCTTCCATGACCAGCCCACATACAGCTCATTTTCGTAACAAAATATCTTGTAATAAATTGTGGTAATTTACATGACTAGTATTTCTAAAAAGATCTAAACAGTATTTAAGCAGAGATCTACAGTTGGATGCACAGGCATTACGTATGGCACTATGAGCTACAGAGCTAGAGTTTGTGAATAAAAGTACAAGCAATAAAAAAGTATGTTTCTGCATGGGTTTAAAGTTAGTTCCACTAGTTTCTACTTGCGCTATTACTGGTTACCATGCTGAAAGTAGTTGTAGAGGTAGTTCTTAGAGAACTGCGTCACACTACTGCAATCCAACTTACTTCCTGAAAAACATAAATACACTGAATTAGTCCAACTGTCAAAAGCCAGCAGTTCTGGTACTTGTTAGATGCAAAATTTATATTTTGGTGTTAATGCACAAACATGGAAATAAATACTGATTTAAAATAATTTAACTCACTTCATATTTTACTGAAAACCTATGCTACAGATTTGATAGGAGCTAAAAATGCCTCCTGCCAAAAATAAAAATGTTAGTTTAATGCAGAAGCAATTACTCAAAATGCTTTATTATTTAATAGTTTGCTGTCAACATATTTTTACTACAAATACTGTAGCTCATTTTATACAGTTTTATATTCTCACTTTTTTTTTTTTTTTTTTGCATTGACTAGAACAAAATTTGCCATATTTATACAGTATCACAATCATGGAAAAAAGTTGTGACACGTAAATACTACTCTCGTAAAAGGATTTTGTAGATAGCACGTCAGTTCAAATTTATGATTTTGCCACTAAATGTTAAAATGCTTTCCTTTAAAAGTTCTGTCAAAAATCTTGTATTAATCGTTTATAGTACAAGTGGGTTTTTAATAGTAAATATGTGCCTTTTCAAAACTGCACAACAAAACAGGGAAAAAGATTCATGAATATTAGCCAATGATAATAAATATAACATGAATTGGAAAGAAACTGTTTTAATAGTAATTCTTGTTAATAACATAACAATGTTACTCTCTACATGTGACTTCTATCTGAGGATATTTCTTGCCGTTGCAATATTAATTTCTACCAGCTAGTTCAAATAATGCCAAATAACCTAATATTAACTGTATGCATAAGTTGCAGCACAGTTAAAATTTTTATTGATGACGATTTTTAATTACCATCAAAACCTTAATTGAATAGAAATATTTGTTAATATAAATTTTGTGAGAATAGCTGTGAATGCTTGGCATAAACTACAAATTTATTACTGAAACATTGTTTTTATGATTCTCATGCAACTATTAGGCTACATTAGATTTTTGAAGAAGCTATATATTTACTGTGTGACTATTGCTTAAGCTTATGCTTATTTGTTATGCTTGTGGAATCATGCACTTTTTTGACAATGCTCTCTGACAAAAGTATTTTAAGTACCCTATTTCGAAACGTATGCATTCCAACTGGACTACTTCATATTCAATACCTGTACAGAATGAAAGATAGATGTGCCATTACCAAAACTGACGCTTGCAAAACAAAAAGCTCTATAAANAACTGTATGCATAAGTTGCAGCACAGTTAAAATTTTTATTGATGACGATTTTTAATTACCATCAAAACCTTAATTAAATAGAAATATTTGTTAATATAAATTTTTTGAGAATAACTGTGAATGCTTGGCATAAACTACAAATTTATTACTGAAACATTGTTTTTATGATTCTCATGCAACTATTAGGCTACATTAGATTTTTGAAGAAGCTATATATTTACTGTGTGACTATTGCTTAAGCTTATGCTTATTTGTTATGCTTGTGGAATCATGCACTTTCTTTGACAATGCTCTCTGGCAAAAGTATTTTAAGTACCCTATTTCGAAACGTACGCATTCCAACTGGACTACTTCATGTTCAATACCTGTACAGAATGAAAGATAGATGTGCCATTACCAAAACTGACGCTTGCAAAACAAAAAGCTCTATAAAATTTTACAGTATATGATACTCAGAATTTAAACTTTCTAGGTGTAAAAGTCGAGGCTTGTAATTCAGCGTGTAGAATGTAGTGGCTTCGGTCGTCCGTTTATCGTGAGGCCACGTCAAGCATCGGTGTTTTGCAAGAAATAACAAAGGCATACCGAATTCCTTGGGAGTACAAATATCGCACTACCAAACATGCAGATGTCGAACTTTCATAAAATTAGATTCTCCTGTCAAATGNGCTTGGGAATACAAATATCGCACTACCAAACATGCAGATGTCGAACTTTCATAAAATTAGATTCTCCTGTCAAATAATTGGTGTACAGCAAAATTTTGAAAGACTTTTTCATTCGTAACCATCCAGTCTTGAAAGGAAGGCACACAGATCGANATTGGTGTACAGCAAAATTTTGAAAGACTTTTTCATTCGTAACCATCCAGTCTTGAAAGGAAGGCACACAGATCGATCCGCCCTGTACTAGCACACACACAGCCTACAGTAAGTTTTAATGAGTAGGTAAAGCATTCTCCACTCACGTTCCTACTTCAACTTCCTCCTCCTCCTCCTCCTCTTCCTCACTGCAACAGGACATGGCATTAGTAACAGAAAAAAAGAATATATACATTTCATATCCTCAGAACTGTGTGTTGGAAATCATCATCACAATTTGATAACAATTTTAAAATACAGTAAAATTAATTTTTCAACAGAATTTTTTTTATAAAGTAATTTTAATTACTTATGTTTGTAAACTTTCAATTTTCATTGCAAATTTAAGTAAGACATAAAAATTTTTTTTTGACACACATGTAATAGCTATTAAACAGCAAATAATACTTACGAGTAAACTTCCTCATCATCCGACATGGTCACGAGAGTTCAAGGGACTGTAAAAAAATAACAAATAGTATTAATTGATATTTTACCACCAGTATCTTTTATTCATGAAAATAACACATGCAACATTTATAACAACAAACCATGTTTTGTGTATTAATGATGAACCACACAACAAAGTGACCAGTATGGAAAAAAGAATTCTGGCCATTAAGTACAAATTAAAACACGGACATAGTGGTATTAACTGTCAGATCACAATATTTTTCTTTTATTTTTCGGAAAAAC
This sequence comes from Clitarchus hookeri, assembly GCA_002778355.1. Classification (NCBI taxonomy): domain Eukaryota; kingdom Metazoa; phylum Arthropoda; class Insecta; order Phasmatodea; family Phasmatidae; genus Clitarchus; species Clitarchus hookeri. The sequence goes on from NQII01001231.1 coordinate 376,370, forward strand.
AGCTTTGATTGAGCTTTATTTGATTTCAGTAGGGTGATACTGAATTTTTGTCAACTTGCAAGGATTCTGTGCAAAGCTGTAATATGAATGCTAGGTATCATTTTTATATTCTCACATATATTTGCTTTCATTTACAATTATTTTATTGTATAAGGTATTCCAAAAACAAATCTACCTTTAAATGTTGTGTTAAATTTTCCGCAACCAATTTTTTGTTTGCATCTTTAAGGAGTTCATTACGGCTTCCAATTATCCACTAACCAGTGCGTTCATGACTTATTTTTCAGAAGTGTAAAGGAAACATTTTTGAAGTATTGATGTACCATCTGAACACTGAAGGTACAGTGCAAATTTTATTTCAGATCTTTAAAGTTGCATTTAATTGATAATATTATTCCAGGATGTGTTTTTCAGTAAATACTTAACAAACATGCTAGCATGTTAAAAACCCTGATCAAATTATTTTTTTTGTTTTATGGACTGAAAATTACATTCGCAAAGCTGTAGTTGCAATGATAAACACATCCTCCCTTAGGCCTCTCTTATTCAAAGAATTTCATTTAGTATTGTAAAACTGAAATGGACTATGGTAATGCGTATGCCAGGTGTATGCTATATTCAGTTGACTTGTTTGCAAGTTGGAGATATGCGCAAGCAGGCCAGGGTTGGGAGGCTGGATTTCAGTGTACCCCTCACACCTACATTTTAAAAATGAGAAAATTAACAGCATATGTTGAGAAGCCACGTGATTGAAGTTAAAAGCCATGGAGTAAGAGAGATACAAAGAGGGAAAGATATGTAATTAGTAAGAAATATGAAATTTTTTTTACATTTTTTAACTCTGTCTTAAAGGGAATGGTGCACAAAAGTAGTATTTGTACCCAGTTTTCATCATAAGTGGTTTTCCAGAGGTTTTAGCAAAATTTCTAACAGGACAAGACATAAATAATAATTTCAAACACCTTCTTACATTGTTAAATATTCACTGCCTTTATTATTCTCGGAGCACTGATGGAAGATAAGAAATAAGATATTCTTTCTTTTCTATCAGTGCTCCGAGAATAGTAATGGTAGTGCCTCTCTAAAAATATAAGAAGTTGTTCAAAATTTTTATATTTCTTGTGTCCAAAATTTCGAAAAACCCAAAGAAAAACGAATTGTGACAAAATGCACAGTTACCCTTAAATTCTAATTTCCAGAAGCTTTGGATAAACTTTAATAACCACTTTAATGTTTAAATGCAAAAGTTTTACTGAGCAACTTTCTTAACAAAAACATTGTCTTATTTTGTTACATCAGTACTTGGTCCACCAATATTCCTAAAAATCTACTTTGGCCAATATCTTCTCCTTCTGTAGTGTTTTTGTGGCATATTAGACGTTTCTCTAAGGTAGCTCACTCACGATCGCTAATTTCTTCTAAGGGTTGCAGGGTGCTGAGCTGATGTAGGCCACTCTTGCACTATGATGTCTCTTCCCACAGTGCAAGAGTGGCCTACATCAGCCCAGCGCCCTTGCACCAACTCGTAGATGAAATTAGCGATCATGAGTGAGCTTCCTTAGGGGAACGTCCAACATGCCACGAAGACACTACAGGAGGAGAAGATATTGGCCAAAGAAGATTTTCAGGAATATTGGTGGACTAAGTACTGATGTAGCTAAACAAAATTATGTTGTTGTTATAGTCCATTCACGGTTACTTCCAACTTTTCTGAAGCTCTGCTAAAGTTTTACTTCCAGAATATTCCTACACCTCATGAAAACCAAGTATTTGTGCACACTCACTTGAATAATATTTTGCACAAGAACTATTTCTTTCTAGGCATTTCCAACATGCCTATTGTCTCCCCAGTTTTATTCAAATAAATTATAAAGTAAATATTGTAATTTATAGATAAAATGAAAGTAAAAATTCAATTTAACCAAAAATAAGGTACTTTCATGTTAATAGAAGTATAAAACCCTTGTGATATATGGCGTATTAAAAAGCAACCTAACATGTCTCACATGGGGTGATTTTTCAAAGGTTCTATTCGAAAAGTGTGAAGAAACCGTGAATAGAGTATAAGCAAGTTACTCAGTGTCAAGAGAGTTGTGTGAAAGCTATGTTTTGGTTTCTTTTTTGTATATATTTGGTTTGCAGTATGACAGCTAATTCTGTAGTGGTTTATTGGAAATGTGTTTTATTTTCGTAGGGCCCCTTTTGTTGCATATATTGTAATGACGCAATATATAAATTATCAAGGTTCTAGCCACGGTGCGTTTTCTTTAATTTTGCTAAGCTTCGTAATATTTAATCGGGATTCAAAATTAAAGCAGTGGTAGTTCGTTTATCAAGGAGTTTGTTTATCATTTTAGTGTGTGTATCGGACATACATTTGCTTTTTGAAATCTTAATTTTTGTTAGCGTCAGCATTAGATTAGAAGCTTTCCGAACTGTGTCAACAGTTTGTTTATTTTAGGTTTGATTATTTCTTACAAGCGATGCAGTTTGGATGGTACTGCTGGCGGATGTCGGCTGCATGNGGGGGGGGGGGGGCGCGATAGGCCCACAGCATAAATACTCTGTGTGTCTGTCGCCTAAAAAAGAAATGTGATAAGCAGCCAAGGAAGAAGCATCATGCTTGACAAATTTTGCTCACACTGGCAAGCATCCGCGACCGTTAAATCTTTCTACTTCATTATTTTTCATTTTTTGGCATACTTAATTCTAATAATCTTATAAATTCTTTCCGCCGTTGTGGGAGGTCGATAGGGTTCCAGGAGAGAACGGACATCCCTCCTACCTTTGTATTTTCTTCTTGTGAGGCAAGTTTTCGAGAAGTAAATAATCAATTAAACGACTGTGGCGCTGCTCTCTGTCGGTTTGCCTGTAAACCGGTTCGTACTCTGCATACCTGAACACTGTATGTGAACGGTTACATCTTTCTGATAAATAAAAGTAAAGAATAATAAACCGGAACTTGACTACATTATTTTGTTTTTAATTTATGCCTTTTGAAAGAGTTTCATGTTGCTACCACCGAGTTAACCAACTGATAATTTCAATTCGTTGTACCCAGATGTGGAATGCTACAAATGCGGCTGTAACGCGCAGTTGCATCACTACAAGCATGGCGCCTAACGCAAGGCTGCGTCATTGAAAACAGGACCACCCAAACGTGTGCAACTTTACAATATAAATCAATTTTATGTTTGTGTCGTGGTATTCTATACCCTCAGACATTCTGCCACCTTCCCACTTTTTCCGACGGACGCCCCTACCCACCCAGCCAGCCCCTGGTTGAGGTTGGAAATCAAAGGCGTGGCCACAGGGTGGTCCAGGTACTCACAAGACCACCCATTAGGTATGACAAGTGTTAGAAAAAGACACCAAACTTCCCCTTATTCCAGCACTGGATGAATGTTATTTTCATTCTACTAGAGAAAGATAAATTACATTGTTTTTAAAGGAGTCAACCCTAGTAAATTGATAAGGGATATGAACATTTATTTTAGGAATGGGGCCACCTAATACCTTTCTGGCCATACTTATGGAGGAAATTGAAAATGAGCTAAGCACAAGATTTTCTGTAAGGGGGAGTGCTGTTAAACCAAGTTTTAATGTGCATTACTAATCTTAATTTATTAAAAATATTAAAATGAGATGTTTGTATAACCTGCTCCACCGATCCCTCATTCAAAGTTGAACACAAAATATCTGTGCAACATAGGCCTTAAAACCACTGCTAAGGGTGATTAATGCATTAGAAAGTTGAGTTGTCAAAAAATTTACACTAATCTAGAATTTTATGCATTGTAGGTAATCAACTAAATTATGTTCTGGACATGAGACAAACATTATTACTAGTAAAACCAACTCCCTGCATAGTAACATTAAGCGTNCATCGTGCTTGACAAATTTTGCTCACACTGGCAAGCATCCGCGACCGTTATATCTTTCTACTTCATTATTTTTCATTTTTTGGCATACTTAATTCTAATAATCTTATAAATTCTTTCCGCCGTTGTGGGAGGTCGATAGGGTGCCAGGAGAGAACGGACATCCCTCCTACCTTTGTATTTTCTTCTTGTGAGGCAAGTTTTCGAGAAGTAAATAATCAATTAAACGACTGTGGCGCTGCTCTCTGTCGTTNGAAGTAAATAATCAATTAAACGACTGTGGCGCTGCTCTCTGTCGTTTTGCCTGTAAACCGGTTCGTACTCTGCATACCTGAACACTGTATGTGAACGGTTACATCTTTCTGATAAATAAAAGTAAAGAATAATAAACCGGAACTTGACTACATTATTTTGTTTTTAATTTATGCCTTTTGAAAGAGTTTCATGTTGCTACCACCGAGTTAACCAACTGATAATTTCAATTCGTTGTACCCAGATGTGGAATGCTACAAATGCGGCTGTAACGCGCAGTTGCATCACTACAAGCATGGCGCCTAACGCAAGGCTGCGTCATTGAAAACAGGACCACCCAAACGTGTGCAACTTTACAATATAAATCAATTTTATGTTTGTGTCGTGGTATTCTATACCCTCAGACATTCTGCCACCTTCCCACTTTTTCCGACGGACGCCCCTACACCCACCCAGCCTGCCCCTGGTTGAGGTTGGAAATCAAAGGTGTGGCCACAGGGTGGTCCAGGTACTCACAAGACCACCCATTAGGTATGACAAGTGTTAGAAAAAGACACCAAACTTCCCCTTATTCCAGCACTGGATGAATGTTATTTTCATTCTACTGGAGAAAGATAAATTACATTGTTTTTAAAGGAGTCAACCCTAGTAAAATGATAAGGGATATGAACATTTATTTTAGGAATGGGATCACCTAATACCTTTCTGGCCATGCTTATCGAGGAAATTGAAAATGAGCTAAGCACAAGATTTTCTGTAAGGGGGAGTGCTGTTAAACCAAGCTTTAATGTGCATTACTAATCTTCATTTATTAAAAATATTAAAATTAGATGTTTGTATAACCTGCTCCACTGGTCCCTCATTCAAAGTTGAACACAAAATATCTGTGCAACATAGGCCTTAAAACCACTGCTAAGGGTGATTAATGCATTAGAAAGTTGAGTTGTCAAAAAATTTACACTAAGCTAGAATTTTGTGCATTGTAGGTAAATAACTAAATTATGTTCTGGACATGAGACAAACATTATTACTAGTAAAACCAACTCCCTGCATAGTAACATTAAGCGTNAACTAAATTATGTTCTGGACATGAGACAAACATTATTACTAGTAAAACCAACTCCCTGCATAGTAACATTAAGCGTTTTCACCCCTCTGAAACAAAAAAAAATTATTATTGAAAACTTGTAATTGTGATGACTGATCATTTATCACCAACAATAAAATCAATAATAAAAAAAAACCTCGTCACCCGACCTCATCCTCGGCCGGCATAAGTCCACGATGGGTTGTGCGTGCATAAGGCGCAGGGTCGTGTGATGCATGTGCTGCGTGTTCGATGTGAGTGCACCTGGTGTACAGTGCAGTGAAGGTAAGCCCGATGGTCTAAGCCAACAGTCAAAAAGGGTTCATGTTAGTATGTATGGTCTTTTATGTATTGGTTTGGCCATGCACTCCTGTGCACGTTTTTGTAAATTAGCAAGTAAGGTTTTTATGTATATATTTTGCAGTGCACTACTGTGCATTTTCTTGTGATTAGCATAGTGCATTCCTTCCATTTCTATCATGCTTCATGATCCATGCACATGGTCGGCCCAAGGCCTCCACTTCCGGCACGGGCTAGTGTCCTCGCTTCCAATGGCTATTCGTCAGTCTCTGATTGGAGCTCAAGCCAGACAGGTGTATGCCGCATGGTATATGGGGGCCTCAACTTTGTTAACACTGATCTGGTCATTCTGCATGTTTAATTAATATCAGAAACTATTAATTTTGTCCCTGCAGCCAGCCTTCGCTTTTCTGTTGATTTGTGGGGCTCTTAATTAATAATCTCGACCTCTGGCTTTTCTATCATTTGTTTCTTAGTGTGTCTACCTCGGGCTGATTCAGGCAAGTCCTCATGTTAGTGTTTTGTGCCGCAGTGTATCTTGTATTGCTCATTATGATTCCTTTTGGATTTGTGTAGTGCCTCACACATTTCAGTGTCAAAATATTCTGTAATATATGCTAGATCTAACATGCAAATGGTTGCACTTATTTCCTAAGTGTAAGTAACCACACCCCCCNATATTCTGTAATATATGCTAGATCTAACATGCAAATGGTTGCACTTATTTCCTAAGTGTAAGTAACCACACCCCCCTGTACTTGCATTTGGCGTGCTCTGTGGCCTACAACAGAGCAGAAGAGTATATATCGGCGTGAAGTATTGTGNCCCCCTGTACTTGCATTTGGCGTGCTCTGTGGCCTACAACAGAGCAGAAGAGTATATATCGGCGTGAAGTATTGTGCCACGTGGCGACTTAACGACCCTGGTAAGAATTTCTGCTCACCGCTTGGCCATGCGCGAAATCATGGCCCGGCGCCCTGGGACTACATCTGCATCATTTACTTTCATCTACCGCCTTGCCAATTATCGCCGACAACAACTTCTTTCGGTGTAAAAGCCTCTGTGTAGTGGTTTTTGAGAAAACAGCAGTGTGATATATTAAGGAACATGAATGTTGTGCATGAGAGGTAGGCAATGTTTAATGTCACATAGTTGTCAGCACCTTCTGGCAGTTGCCACACTTTTGTGCTGCTAACTGGCAGGTGGGGTGTGCAGGGGAACTCCTGTATTACCAATACAATTAGTAATAAGTATCAGAATTTTAATTACANTGGGGTGTGCAGGGGAACTCCTGTATTACCAATACAATTAGTAATAAGTATCAGAATTTTAATTACAAGTCTACAATACTATAGTTTTCTGATATAAAGCGGTCACACACCGTGCGTTGCTTTGTAGGGAGTCCGATATAAGAGACGCATTTGCAGGAAACATGCTTGTTGCACAGTTTGTACTCTGCTCAGTTACAACCTATCCTACACATCCAGGCCCACACGAGACATCACTATCATCAGTGTGCATGTTCACACATCAGTGATAGAATGTGTCCAAGGGAATCCTTGAAACCTGAAAATTAGGGTAGTTTGGTTGAGGAATGTTTTCAGGGTGGTTCAAGCCACCTACTTCTCTCTCACTGTGTGGGTGACATTATGCCCCAAGTCTGGTTGGAATCATGTTTCCATGTATGTCACTTGATAACCTGCCATTGTAGCAGCAGTAACCAATCTAGCAACTTTGCCGCTTGTTGTCTTATATAGTCGCTGCCGACTGCATCGCGTTACTCTGATTGGTTCCATACCTCTGTTATTTGCATACGCATGCCTATACCAGTTTTTTTGGCTCTTCAGTATATATATATATATACATATATACACACATACATTGAAGAGCCAAAAAACTGATATAGATGTGGGTATGCAAATAACAGAGGTATGGAACCAACTTTATATATATATATGAGTTAGTGTGTGAGGAGTGATTCATGGTACCCGTACTAGGCTAGTTTGCTGACCATACAAAGTGCCATGCTCATAAAGTGGTCACTAATTGCTCTCCTCACTCCCTGGTCTAAAGCTACATGACAATGAAGCAAGTTCATGCATGCTAAACTTTGATAATTACTACCCTACATTTGATAACTAATGAATCCTTACAATGGTTGGCAGTGCAAATAAAGGTCGCGACAGAAGGCGAGAGCAGGGGTGGTGACCTATTCAGCATCTACTTTGTGTGACATGCTTGTGATTCCAACAATAACTCTTTAAGCAGCCAACATTTTGATAACATATCCACTGTTGTAGCCACCTGAGCAGGAATGAGCTAGCCTGAAAATTCACTAATACTTATGTATGCGAGTGCCAAGTTTAATGTTTTCCGAGACCACATGCTAGGCTGATGTACTAGTGTGGCTGAATCACAGCCAGTAACAGAATGGATGTCACAATTGAGCAGTGTGCCACAAATAACTAGCATGTTAGCATCATCAACAGCACCATAAAAGACAAAACTTGTTGTGCCAAAGCACAAGCACAAGACTTAATCCCAGACAATTAGTAAACAGTTAGACATCACTGTCAATTCAAATGTGGACAACATCAAAGCCTGGATTATATACAGGAGGCATGCACCATAGTATCCATGCAATAAAACATGAATAGAGACGGAAACACAAGCTCACTGTACCAAACGTGTACCACTATGCATTGTACTAATACCCGCAAGTATGGTGCCTTTGAGAGTCGTGGGTCATGCTACAGACCCAATGCTGCCATGTTGAACATCAAAAACCAATGTTCTGCCACACAAAATCTCCAGGCTAGTGGAAATCTGCAAAACTCTGTTTCTTTTATGCCTAAGGAAGAAACTTCAGAATTGGCCTAGCTGCTGACCACATTGCTGAAGGACGTCCAGTCCCATAATATCCACTTGCTCATTGTTCAATGCCAATCCTGTTAGAAATATATATTCAAAGTAGTGGGGCATTAACCACTCTTACACCACCACCTCTACCTCATGTGGGAGAACATGATAGTGCCTACCGCAGCTCCATCACCATCACCCATATTTTCAATGTCTGTTTTGCCCCATTGTGTGCCATAAGCAAGTGCCAGTACATAATAGAAACCTGATCACAATGTGCCCACAATAATCAGACTCCCAGTTCCTTTATGCCTGCTTGACAGCAACTTTTCGACCATCCATTAGAGAGTGGACTCCAGTAGGACCTGCTAATACTGATATCATGATGCATAACATCCTGATGATGACACGTCATCTACCATTACTATCATTTGCTTGTATTTTCTGATGATTGTCAGGCTGCTACCTAAAGACCATCAGCTGGAACTGGATCCCACCACAACCTAGATGAATGCGAGGTCCACGAATCATGATGCCCTAGTGCACACACATTGGAAACACTTCAATGCTCAGCATCGCAACACTAATCTTGTAAGCTGCTTCTTTGTAGGGGAGGTGTGTGGCATGCCTGGCTGTATCACTGGTCATATTCCTTGCTCCTGTGTAGCCCAGCAACCCTTTATAGAAGATATACTTTATTTAATTAATGAAATGAAAGTGCCACTAGTGTATTATAATTCACACACAGATATATATAATACAATACATGAAATCGCCATTTATCATGGTGTACCCCTAAAGAAATGTATAATACGTGGTCGTTTGTAAGTATTTGTGTCATACATCTTTTACTTGAAAAAAAAAAATTAACGAGGCAAATATTTTACAGAAGTTATATGACGTAATGTACTGTAATCAATAAATGCTAGTGTGCCAGAAGTTTGAAGATATTTTAGGGGAACCAGTGCACAATGCACTTGACATGAGGAATTTGTATGCAGGTGGAAGGGTATGGTCCACCAATATGTTTGCATATACCGAGCCTATGCCAGAGGATAACCAATGTGACAAGATTGGTGCAATGCCACTTGTGCAGCAACAATCCCTCCCTTAAACCTAATTGATGTGAGGCAGCCATGTTATAATCCTAAAGGCAATTTATCCCTCTTCCAGCACACTTCCTGTTGCCAAACTACAGAACTGAGGCATGCAAAGATGTTGATATATCCTCCGTAAATGCAATAAAACAGATGATAGCAAGTGGGTAAACCATGAGGATGTTAACTTAAGATGCCAGCACGTGGTGTGCGCTACTTGTTACGGAGTTTAACGATTGGGTGGTGGAGAATTTTGTTAGTACCAGGGTCGTGCAACATTTGACAGCACAGATGTAGTAAAAGACGTAGAGCTCACAAAAAAAAAAGAGAGAAGTGAAAACTTTGCTATTCATGAAATTTGAAAATTTCAAACATTTTGCGGAAAAATTTTAACAGCAGGCCTGTACCTTTACTAGAAAGCACATGCAAACCAGTCAGTGGGTTAGATTACCAGATTAGTAAAAAATGATGTAAAAATCTACTTGTTCATTTGTCCATACAACAGAAAAAAAGACTATAAAAAGGTAGCAATGAGGAAGTGAAGCAGGGAACCTTGAAGGTATAGCAAAGGTTACTGATACCAAATGATATGTAAGGGCCATGGAGAGTACAAGGCTAGCCATAACAAGACATCAAGATATAGGCAAAGAAACTGCGTGGAAATGGCCAGAGAGCATTTGAATAACTAATTGGGCAGAATGGCTTATCCTCCACCCAGGTGCTTGTACAAAGGCATGCCAGTTGCTCACTGTGCGCAGCCATCCATCAGGGACGACGCAATTACAGATAACACATCCACCATTCCTAGGAAATATATGAAGCTGGCATAGTGCAAATAAGCTGACAGGAACCAACTGCTCAATTCCCCTGTTGCCTAAAAGTATATGTCAAACAATACTAGGTTTATAGAAATCAGAGTGGTAGTGCTTATTAACATCACAGCACCTCATATTACCACCACCAGGGAGTTTACGTTGTGGCCATTGGCTAGTGTTCTTATTGGCCAAATATGAAATTGTAATCCAAAATAACATGTAGTGCCCCCTGGATAATGCTCTTTACTTTAAGTGTCTTAAATGCTGAGCCAACCTAGATCCATGTACCCTTGGTAAGGTAGAGAGGTAAAATATAGTTCTGTGCGACCTCTGCTGGCTGTGCAGCAGGATATTGTGAAGATGACATGAGCTCGAACCAACTTTTCCATCACTCCATCAGCCATACATAGTGCCACCCGAAAATTTCGAGGTTATGCAGCAGCTACTTCAAGAGTGGTATCATCAGCATACCACGTGGAATGTGTTTTCATTTCCAAGCCAAGTCAATTTGGTCCCAAAATGCACCCCAGCCACCTACAAGACTATCATGAATGTGCTGAATGGGTACATCAGTCAGTTTTCTGCCACCTTTGGCGATATTGTAATGTGGTAGTCCACCTCGGAGGACCATGCGAAACACCTGTCATAGGTCATGACAGTTTCATGTGTTTATTTGTACAAGAGGAAATTGTCACACCGGGAAACCAGGTAGACTTTATAGGGCAGCTAAAAATTCAGAGAGGTGGCCACCTCTCAGGCAAAATGTTTCTGCTAAGTCCAGGATTCTCCAGCATCCAGCAGCAATTCCAACACTTTCTTGACCTAGCAAATTGTAATATATATTATGTGTCAAACTTTGACAGTTGATCGCAATGACCGATCTGTGCATGGATCGAAACACATTTCTAAGGTACCAGTATCACCAGATAGTATTTACAACTACTCAAGGAAATTCGTCTGCTGCCAAACCTTGGCAGCGCAGTATTTTCATATATTATATATAACAACTCGTGGATTTTCTGCCCGCTGCTTACCTTGACACAGCATGGCTAATGACACGAGCCCATTATACAAACTGATGCCAATCAGGGAATTTTCAATAATGTAGTCTGCCAAGAAACTTAAGATGGCGGTCATTGTTTAATCAAGTTTGGTAGCAACAAATTCTAAGTGATAGAGCACGATCGTCATAGCAAAAAGCAGAGGGCTTAAGAAATGCCGTAAGCAAACTAACAAGCAACTCTACATCTGGTCTACCGACCAACTGGCTATTCACCTATCTTGCCATGTCGGAGGAGGGAAATCCAATCTAGCACAGTGGACTGTACTGCAGTGTGTTCTAGTAAAAAACAAAATGAACTGGCTTACATCCTATCTTTAAATCTGGACCCAAATGTGGAGATGGTCGGCGACCATTATTGGGGGGAGGGGGGATAGCTTTTCCTAGTGTGTCCCTCCAATGTCTACATTAGTGACCAACGATCGCCAATACTTGTACCACCAATGCCCCCCAATACCACGGCAGTGGATCAGCTGGAGAAGTATGTGCAAGGAGTTCAACAATTCTTCCAAAATGCAAGTTGCTAAGTGATGAAGTGGAATAATAATGGGCTTGGCTGACAGAGGACACTCTTGATGATACCCTGACCCTACCCAAAGGCGCTCTAGGCAAATGCTTTACACTTGTGACATTTTATTGGTTGAAAGTCTGTAGCGAAGTTCAATACAGGTCCGTGTAATAGTTTCCAACCAGTAAATTATAAGATACAGCCGCGCGAAAAAGCAATTTTTAGCTATGTAGGAGGGTTCGGCAATAGTATTTATAATATGCATGATGCATTGAGAGTATTATAAGTACCTCTTCTTAAGTGTTTTCTTTTCGTACATTGGTATCATGGGGACACGTTTAGTGGTTTGGTATAAAAAAACACGAATTTCTAACACTGAACGCAATCCAAGCGACAGGTTAGGCGGCGCCCGTAATAAATTTTATTTATTTCTTAACTGGAGCCCATCCTATGCTCTTTGGGTGAACCGGTTTTATAGAAAAGTGTGCCAGAAGTTGCCGAATGATTTTCACGTTGCTGCTTGCTTACCTCAGAAAAGTGTAGGCGATGGGTTTTCAACAAAATACTGCAATAATACAGCACTAACAAGAAAAGGGCGACAATATATGCTTTTTCGCTTTTTACTGAAGTTGTGGTAAAGTATAGACGTTGTTGTACGTCTGCATAGCGTAGGTACATAATAATTAGCCCTAAAATAACTTAAATTTTAACATCATCTCTTACATTACAGACACTGAAAGAGCTAATGGATAACAAAAACCAGAAATAAAATCATAAAATGACTTAGCATATACCACCAACAGAATGCATTGATGTCGTACCTTCGCACAGCCAGAATAACATGTTTTAGTGGACGGGTTATTTGAACCAGCCATACCTCAAGAATAAGCATGCATTGCTAAAAATGCCTGAATTTTTTATGTTAATCTATATAATATAACCAAACAAGACCGTAACGATCAAGGGGAAAAAATCCTCATATTCCCTTTATTTTCCTTTCTTACCATAGGATATTTGTAAATTGATTTATGACACCGTTGCATCTGTATTGCATAAAAATTTACTTGGACTTCAATGACTCAAAAACCAGAAGTGATTCACTACATATGAGATCTACAACAATTACAGCACAATGTCCACTCGGATTTACTCTATTCACATTATTCTATAGGAAGTTACTTCAAAGCTGTTGCACATGAACCTCTAACTTAAGATTACAAAATTATTTGTAAGGAATATTGTAGCAGTATGCAGCTATGGTCCATTCATGATTACTTCCAACTTTCCTGAAGCCCTTCTTAAGTTCTACTTTCAGGTTATTCCTCTGCTTCATGTAAAGAAAGCTTAACTAAGCGTGTAGGGACAACGCACCGTATTCATGCGTACTCAGCTTCATAATATTTTGCATGAGAACTGTTTATTACTAAGCATTACCAACACACCTATTATTTAATAAACAATCAAACGCGTCATACATGGGGTGATTTTTGAAAGGTTTGGTTATTTAAAAACGGGAAGATACCGCGAATAGACGATACGCTGCCACGGACATCGACAGGCATCGTCGAGGTAGGCAGACTTCCTTTCACTCACGTTCGTTGTGTTGCCATCACCGCAGGCGGTCTGATCGCTAATATTTGTACCTTGAACTTCACATATAAGACCGGGAAATTAAATTTGAGACGCAGCGCTCTTTTTATTCCTTCTTCCCTATTATTCCACTTGAATAAAATTGCTTACAATCTGGATTATGTTCGTGGATTACGGATTATGGTGCAAGTAATATTCTACAACATTCTGTTATCATTTATATAAAATGGCAATAGTAATGCAAGTAAGAGCTCTAAACAATATTGCCAAGGGACTATGTATCTCGTATTTTTCTACAACAAACATTATATTAAATTAAATAATAGCTAATACAAAGTTGTAAAATAACTATTGGTAATAATTGTAATAATAATTGTATAATGTACCGCTGTACTTGTCAAATATTCAGAAATGAAACCTCTAAAAAAAGTGGACAAGGAGGTTTAAACTAGTTTTACGAATAAGTCTAGCAAAACCAGTAGCATCAAACAAGGTTTTAACATGTAGTGCGCAAGACCTCACAAACCTGCCGTACTTAACATACGGCATTCGCCTTACTCATTCCCCAAGGAAAACGAAGTTACTGTGTATTTAAATAATCTTAGTCGGGCCTATTTTGTTATTGGGAAGACAGTTTTTGCGCTGCAAAAATAAACCTTTACACTTGACCCTTTGAAAAATACTGTTGAATAATTCATTTCGTTTAAACAAACCGCCAATATCAGGTACAACTTATTTTATCTTCATTAAAAACCCACTAAGAAAAATTTACAGGATGAGTATAAAAGAATACCCCAACTTTGAAGATCTATAATATCAAAACCAAACAAGCTACAACCTTGATTGACCAATCACATGAACCATGGAGCCGTGAAGTTTGTTTACCATACATTAATAAATGTTCAATGTGACCACCATGAGCGGCCCGAACGACATCTACGCGATAATCAAACTCGTTCCACACTCTTGTCAGCATGCCCGGTGTTACAGTTGAAATTGCGTTCGTAATTCTCGTTTTGAGGTCGTCAATGGTGGACAAAACACTTGATTCTTTATGTACCCCCATAAAAAAAATCGCACGGGGTAAGTTATGGGCTTCTTGGGGGCCAGTGATGAAGAGCTGGGTCACCAGCTGCTCCTCGACCAATCCAGCTTTGCGGCAACGTCTCGTTCAGGTATCCGCGGACAGCTAGGTGCCAATGGGGTGGCGCACCATCATGATATAAAATGAATTTCCCCGCCACCCCTTCTAACTGAGGAAACAACCACTCTGTAAGCATGTCCAAATAAGGGATTCCCCAAAGTGAACGTGTTTTGTGCTGTATCCAAAGACACTGCTTTCGGCCCTTTCGTTTTTCACGAGTCCACTGTTACTGGAATCCTTTATTTGGACATGCTTACAGAGTGGTTGTTTCCTCAGATAGAAGAGGCGGTGGGGGAATTCATTTTCCAGCAAGATGGTGCGCCACACCATTGGCACCTAGCTGCAGATACCTGAACAAGACATTGCCGCAACGCTGGATTGGTCGAGGAGCAGCTGGTGACCAGGCTCTTCATCACTGGCCCCCAAGAAGCCCGGATCTTACCCCTTGCTATTTTTTCTATGGGGATACATAAAGAATCAAGTGTTTCGTCCACCATCGCCGGCTAACATTGACGTCCTCAAAAAGAGAATTACGAACGTCATCCAAACCGTAACACCAGATTTGCTGACAAGAGTGTGTAACGATTTTCGTTATCGCGTAGATGTCGTTCGGGCCACTCGTGGTGGTCACATTGAACATTTATTAATGTATGGTAAACAAACTTCACGGTTCCACGGTTCATTTGATTGGTCAATCAAGGTTGTAGGTTGTTCAGTTTTGATATTAAAGACCTTCAAAGTTGGGGTTATTATAGACCTTTAAAATTGACAATTATTAAGCATCAAAAATTTAACATAAAATAGAAAGTATAATTTTTTAGGACATATTGAAGCGGAGAACACACTAATTGTCATTAAATTACATGTCGTGGGAATAAAATTACGAAGCTTATTCAAAACAGCCTATTAGTTAAAAGCAACATGTAGACGCCGGAGAAATTTAGTCGACGAGCGAATAAGATACCACATATAACGTAGCACATGTCACCACACATCCAAGGAAGATTATCTAGAGTGATAATCACAAAATGATGGAGACACAGTCGCACGTCAGCGAAACACACATCCACTTGGCATCTCTTGAGAAATACTTTGCGCAAAACACTACGCTGAAGTTAGCCGGAGGTTGAGGAGGCACTTGTCAACTTACGCTACCAAGAAGGAGCAACGAACACGTACACGCACTATCAGCGGCAGCAAAGCGCAGCACGAGCTACTCCAGTTGGAATGTGGAGTCCGCAGTGGTTGGGGCGGCTCTGGCGACGTCGAGCTGCCCGCGCGCTCCAACACCGCCTGCCCCGGCGGTAAAAATAGCCCGCGGGAACAGGGGGAACCGAGACGAACTAAAATGGTACGACTGCGCGCCATCCACCCACCCACTCTTCGCGCACGGATACCAACCTTTACGCCGCAGTCCGCTCGCCTGGGACACGGGTGGGGTGGAGAGGTGTGAGCGGCTGTCAGGACTCTGTATTGAAACATTTTCTGTGAAATCGTTGTTTGCACGAAAACACGTATCTCGGTAAATAAAAGTTCTGGAAATGCCACTTTTTGCCGGGAAAAGGTAAAAAAAAACAATTATCCATGGTCCTATTTTTTTTAAATTTTATCATATTAAGTGTATTAATAGAGAAAAAATCATGAAAATGGTTAAATATCGCATTTTTTAAAACTTGTCGATGCAAGTTTCTTAATCAGTAAGAGAAAAGTATGATTATGCGCACGTAGTTTAATCTACGGGCTTCCACCGCGTATAATAAACTCCCACTGTTACAGATGTAATTTGCACAGTACAGCGTTTCGACGGAAGCATTGCACCACTTGCGCGTTGGAGCGAAGAGGCGCTAGGGGTGCGTGTTAGTGCCACCCGTGTAGCTCCCTCGCGTCTTGACCTTAAACACGCAGAAACATACCCTCGTAACGACCAGGTCTTGAGAGCCGATGAGTGAAACGAGACGTTGACTGAGAAACGCTAGGGCGGGGGGTGCGGAAGATTGCTGAGAAAACCCGCCGACCAGCGGCGTCGTCCCGGCACGATTCCCGCGTTCGAAACTCCGGTATAGACCACGCCTGAAATCGAACCCGGCTCGCCTTCGTGAGAGGCGAGCGCTCTACCGTCTCGGCCCCTGTGAGGTCCGCAACCCTACTGGTAACGCCATCGCACAGCTCAGTCATCTCCCGTGACGGTACGCAGTAAGCTCTGCGAAGACACCGCTACTGTATGATTCACGTGTAAAATAATGATACGCAATAATAACTGGATATAATCTTCAAAAGCGTTGTTTAAAAAAAATGTCGTTAAAACTAATGGTAGGCAATCAAACATTTAATATCATTTTGGAAGGAATCACTCACTTATACATGTTGAATAGAGCCTGTTCGGCTATCATATTGTACCTACTTAAGAAGCAAAGCTACGATCTTACGTACAGCCAACAACTCGAAAGGGTTTAAACTAAGAATTTTGAGGGTTAAAACTCAACTGGAGATCGAAGTAAAGACACAATGCCACCTCGACCACGCGGCTGGTACAATGCGTGTAACACGGTGGGCGTAATTGAGAACGTCAGAATGCCCCATTTGGAGTAATATTACAATCCGGATTGAATTCGGAGTGTGCCGATGTATCCCGGCTGAATCTTTTCCCCAAACACACACCCGGACCGGACTGAAACAAGACGGGTGTTAGATAATCCAATCGAGTCGGCAAGTTGGAAAGGCATGTAGAATACTGAATGAAATCTTACCCTAACCGCTCGACGGAACTGAACTTGCACAAGACAAAACTGTCGCCATGTTGATTAGTTGTTCCGAACACGCAAATGCTTAGATATTAAAAATAATTTTGTAACATTGAAAAAAAGTTGAATACACACAGTTGAATCACATTATTATGACCACCTGCTAGAAGTGCCAACTGCAGCACGTAGCCCATGATGTATGGCCCGTGACGTGGGCTGGTGGAGCGGGTATATAATGCGACCAACAGACTGGCTGTACTCATTGCGCTTCCTGCTGTCATGGCTAAGGGAAGCTATTTAACCGAGTTGCAAAAACGGATGATCATCGGCTTTCTGGCCAAGGGGGGCAGCATTTCGGAAACATCGACATTTATGAACCGTTCACGTGCCTCTGTGGTAAAGGTGTATCGTGAGTGGACGAATGATACCATTGGGAATAACCGTCGTGGAAACTGCGGAGTTCCAAGCGCCATTGATGTCCGAGGTGAATGTTGACTACGACGGTCGTGAAGGCCAACCAACAGGCTACAGTGGAACAGTTCACCGTCCAAATGAACCAGGGGGCATCCAGACACGTGTCTACTGCAACAGTTCAGCGAACCCTTCTGTGAATATGACTCCGCAGTAGATGGAGGATGACTGTACCCATGCTAACACAGGTGCATCGACGAAAATGACAGGCATTTGCTCGCTCGACAGTATGGCGACTGGGCAGCTGCTGATTGGCGACGGGTAACCTTCTCCGACGAATAACGTTTTCAGCTGCATGGAACGGATGGACGTCAGCGTGTCCGGCGAGAAACGTCGGAGAACCGACACCCTGCATCCATTGCTGGACGAACACAAGGCGGTGGGAGCATTGTTATGGTCTGGGGAATGCTCTCGTGGCATTCTCTAGGTCCCATCATCCGTGTGGAAGGCACTCTTGATCGATTTGGTTATGAATCTATTCTCGGCGATCACGTCCTCCCGTACATGATGATTGTTTTTCCTCGGGAGGATGGGATCTTCCAGCACGATACTGCGTCTTACCACACAGCTAGAAGTGTCCGTACGTGGCTGGAAGAATACGACCAATACTTCAAGGTTCTTCCCTGCCCCCCAAACACCCTGACCACAATCCAATTGACCATCTGTGTGATCACCTCGATCGTTGCGTTCGCCGTCTGTCTCCGCCACGCACCCTTCAACAGTTGTTGGACGCACTGCAGACAGCATGGCTCCAGATACCTGTGGAGATCTATCAGCACCTGACTGAGTCACTGCCAGCTGTCTAGCTGCTGTCCGTGCTGCGAAGGGCGGTTACTCTGGATACTAGCTGGTGGTCATAACAATGTCATTCGACTGTGTATAAATTTTCGCCGTTCAAGAGTACGGTGAATCAGAAATTTCAACATTCGATATTTAACTATAAATTAGTACTTTGTAAGTAATTAGTTTTGGGATTCAAGTTACCGCCAAGATTAAACACTCTAATTTTTTTTAAATTCCGACTTCGCTCTTGTTTGCATTTCAGTAGAAATATTACCTTTTGGGCAAAAATGTAGAAATTATTCCTTGTTCAGTACAAGTTGGGTCCAGTCAATTTTAGGTCCTGCTTAAATATTTAACCGTGAACATAGTATATGCAGGAGGTTCAGTTCATAACTACAATATGGTTTCCTGAACTAACGCGTGGATTCGCAGGAAATCCGCGGATACGTGGGTTTCAAGTTACTCGCGCTTCGCGGCCGTGGGTGGACCGGGCTGTCTGCCGTGAGAGATGGTTGGTCTCCAGATGGCCAGGCGGGGGAGTACTGGGTAAACACTTCTGATGAGGAGTGGAAGAAAATGTGCCAGAGCACACGAAGCGCCGTTCGCGTCTTCTGCTGTCTTAACAACTCTCGTCTTCTGCTGTCTTAACAACTCTCACTGGCGGTTCCGGGAATATTATGCTGGGCAAGGAGGCAACTAAATCCACCTTTAAAATAACGAATGTTTTATTAATGAACGGAATATTATAAAAACATGTAATTAAAGCAACATGTAAGTTTCAAGCTGGAAAAAAAAAATGCATTTGCCAATGCTCTTGAAAGTTTCTGGGGCAAGAAGTCCATTATTTTACTGATATTAATTAATGTCAGTGTTCCGACGTGTGGCCAGTAAAGTAGATGTACAGTAATTATCTTTCTCCTCATAGCAATTATCAGATAATATCTGACTTTTATTCATAAGTACAAATAAAATATTTCATCTGCAGAAGTTGTTTTTTATTGGAAGGAGGAACTGGGGCATGTTCAGCCGCGCTCTTGAGATCCGCCACCGAGAGGCGGTGCCACCTGGTACAGTTTGTGTTTGCGAAGTTGGCAGCGCGAGGTAGGTGTAACCAAGAGCGCGAAATGCGACGAGAGGGCGGATCAGCCAGCTTGGTGTCCGTTAATACCCGCGAAGATTGCGGCCGCCACGCCACGCTATGGCACGGCGTTTGTTTACCCGACACCGTGGGCAGGGTCGGAACAGTCACTGCAACTTCTCCTCTTCTCGTATGCGGCGGTGTAATCACTTGCAGTACTGCAGTCTCGAGTTATCGCAACTGCAACGTGGTTTGAAAATGTAGAGTAATACTTGACACCAGGAGCGAATCTAGACATTCGGTTTTGCGAGGGCGGGAAAAGAAAAAAAGTAGGGAGGGTGATTATCCCATATTACAAGTGCAATTCTTGTCATTTGATTAGTGGCATGGTAAGGGGGCGCTGTCTAATCATAATTTTAGGAAACTATATTAAATTAATTAAATAAAACCAGTTAAAAAAAACATTTCTGGTAATATTTTACTTTCGTTTTTAAACATTCACAAGACAGTTTCATGCCAATGTGAATAATTTTTTGGACTTAGAGTAGATAAAACAATAATCCTTTTTAAATCAAATTCAGAATTAGCACAAAACCCAGATATAAATATTGTAACTAAAGAAAGAAATAATAATAATGTAGATAGTTCACTATTAATATATAGTGGGTTAAATAGAATTAATAAATATACGCCCGCAGTAACTAAAGTAGATGAATGTACTAAAGAAGATACAGGCGTAGGAGCAGCCATTGCCGCCCCCCCCCTTCCGAAACTTTTTTTTTCGATCCGCCCCTACTTGACAAACAGTGATGTTTGTGATATCACGATGTTAGTTACATTCCAGTATTTACGACACTGGCGATGTAAATATTTTCAATTATATCATTACTTCCTGTGTCGGTATTACCAACATGCCTGCTGCTATTAACGAAATTTTAGCTGAGGATATTTGCAGCACAAATACAAACCACGTGATATCACGTGGTTAGCATGCATCGTATCGGTGCTGAAAAGTAGCTATCGCACTGGCCTGGCGACCTGGTTCTTGTAACGAGTGCGTTTTTCTGAGCTCAGGGGCTCTTCTTCGACCAGTACATACCGTTCATCTGGAACCCATGAACAGTCAGTGCGGAACAACCAAGTTAGGTAACTGGTGGAACCCGCGGCTGATTTCAAGCATTTCTGGGAAGAGGCTGGAGCCTACTTTTCTGGACCACTTCCATAAACACACACGTGCCTAGTAGAAGCCGTTACGTGCATTTTATTTTTGATCATACGTTTAAAAAAATGAAAACTGATGTAAGCACCCCAAAAACGAAATAATTTGAAAGTAAACGTCCTCATTAATAAACCAAGTTTAAATTCCTAGCCCTATATCTATATTACAAAACATCCCAACGCAATTAAGAGTTAAATACTAATTTAATGGTGCAATTAAGAGAAAATATACCAATGTTTTTTATTTGTAATATCAGTGCTTATTTGAAATCAGTCGCGACTTTTCTATTAAAAGAGAAATCTAATTTTAATGTTCTCTACATTTTAATGAAGACGTTTCATTCATTCCGTCAAAATTGATCGGGTTTATTATACTTTACTAGTTTAAGCAACTGTAGTCTCTCACTAAAAGTGACGAAGTGTTTTATGTTAGTATCAGGCAGTGCTTATTTCCAAAGTTTGCTTCTTTTCAGGTTATTGGTTCGCGAGAATTTAGACGCGTTTTAAGAACAGGAAAAATAAGTAAATCTCGAATTTTGTTGTTTGTGATCAAAAAAGAAACATGTGTTAATTTGATGAATTCTTTTCTGGGATTGGTTAAACTGAAGACTTAGAAATGGGTGCTCTATTTTCTGAATTTTGTTACTATAAATCCTAGGCATTGAGCATTAGTAAATAGAGTACTAGACTATGGTAAACTTTTATAAATACTACTTCTTAGGTGTCAATACTTAAGATTTCCATTGTGTAAACCGCCCAAAAGTGACAATAGTGGAAGTATTGTCACGTGTCGCAAGCAGTTGTGAACCGGACGTGTCGTAGTTACTGGAAATGCACTTGCATGTTTGTCACAGAGAGGAACATCATGTGTTGAATGCCGTACAATGTAAGTTTGACATCTTTAAGTTATTGTAAACTAAAATAAAGCACATAATTCATCTTACTGTCATAATATCACAATTTTATCTAGGTGGACTTGTTAGGCTGGAATATCGTGATATTACAGGGAATATAATATTTCATAACATTTATGAATTTATTATTAAGAATATTTTTTTCCCTAAGTTACGACAAGAATCAGACGTCTTTAAAAGTTCTGAAGCTAACCAGACACAGTTTCTTTAAAATACGCCTCAAATATGTATGCGCAGTTGTGAAGAGGAATGTTTCCACAGAGTTTCGCTAAATTATTCCTTTGAAACAAATTTTATATGTTATTTATGACTTCAGTATCCTAATTTTCTTCTATGATGTTTAAGTCAGCTCGTTTGCAACCGACTGGAATACTATGTCTTTAGTGTTAAAATATGACTGTAAACAAACATTATTTTAAAAGAATACTTTTATGACATAGTAATAATATAATTAGAGCATTAACAGCACATCCAGTGGCTGTAATATGCTGTGCACTCATTGCTCATCGCCAAGACGTGGGCGCTCTGGGCATGCTCTACTCTAGAGTTTTGTTTGCTGAGAAGTGACTGAGCATGTTCAGATGCTTGAGTAATCGTTTGTTGCGAAGACTACGGACTAATTCGTAAATGCACCCGTAAACAAGACTTCAGTTGTGGCTTGTATGAACTGAGAATCACAGTCATACAAAGGTATAGAGCTAACTCATTAGAGTAAAGGATCTGGAGGTGCAATTATAATCATCACGACCCTTGAGTTGGCATAATACTGAAGAAAAGCAAGGATGTTTCTCACGTGCAAGAACTTTTGTCTCAGAATGCATTTAAATCCACGAGGGCCAAGTCCTGCTTTTACGTCACCAGAACGCCTCAGTTCCTGCCCCTAAAGCCGAGGACATCAATGTTAGGTTCGATTAAGAGGCTGCATAACCCATTTTACAGATATTATTCGTTTTAGTGTCATGACAGAAGGGTCAGGGTCATTACTGATAATGTTTCATTATAGAAGCATTACATTTCATGGGTATGTGCAGATTTTTGTGTCTAATGGTTAAAAGGTGAAAATTAATTAATGTATAGCATTTTGTATTAAGTTAATTGTTTCGTAAATATGCATTAGTAATTCATATATTTTGTTTGTAATGATGGACTAAGTAATTAGCTAATATTCTATAGTCACATTTTTCAATAAATCCTCCTAAATTTGAATCAGAAATAAAATAAATTAAAAATTTAATATGGCGGGTGAAACGGGCTCTTAAGGTTGTTAATTCTTCACAGAGGACTTATCGCCAAGCGTAATTTTGGGTCCGATATGTTCAAGTAAGCGAAATATAAAAATCCCACTTTCTCTAACTCTGTAGCGATTATAAGCTAACATTACTTTGCCATCCATTATGACCAGGTGCTTGTGAAGGAGTCGGAGAAGAATACCAGAACACCATCTCATCCCCAAAAAATCTGTGGATACCGACAGGGATTTTAATGACTTCAGAAACACGTGCATGTCTTTTCAATTTAACTAATTCTAAATTTTGTCGTTGGTCACGTCACTTGGTCTGTATTTCCAGGCATCTTAAAAAAAAAATATTATATTTTGGGAATAAGTGTCATTTTAATTTCAATAAAACAGTCCAGCCAAATCCGAGATACTAACACGGAATATTTACCTAAAGTTTGCATCTTATTGCTTTGCTACAATCCACACATGTTACAACACACTAGCATGCATTTATCAAGAATCTGTTCGACGAAGTGAGGTCGCGATGTAATAATAGTGAGATTGTTCATTGTTCGCCTCCCGCCACAGCGAAGCGGGTTCGATTCCCGGCCTGGCCATGCCCGAATTCCGCATGCGAGAAAAATTACGAGTGTCACCGTTTGGGGGTGGGGGCGGTTTTTCTATGGGTGTTCCCATTTCCTCTACCAGTGCATTCAGTTGCTGCCCCGTCTTCGCCTCATTCCACCGTCTCACATTACTGCTGAAGACCTTTAGCTGTTAAACGCCGCTCAAATATCCATTCTCGCTCGCTATTCGACGAGACCGTTTGTCACAGCCATAACGTGTTCATAGCCGTTGGCGCGAAAGCGTCATTCCAGTTGCATTCAAGTACAGACTCAATCCATTGGCTTGCGCTGTTATTCGCTCGTTAAGCAGAAGGATTCCGAATGGAATATGAGTCTCGTATATTTACGCTGCCGAAGCCAGTAAAACATCTCACCACTTCTATAGGCTATTCACGGTAAAGTGAGAACCTTTGGAAGCCCTCTCATTTATAATAATAGTCGATAAATAGATATTTTTGTAGCCCGAGACGTTAACATTCGAGTACGGTGAAATATGTACTCTGTATTTATTACTTACATGGCAATATTTATTTAAAAAAATTGGTGGAAGGATAAAAAATGGCTGATAGTAAAAAAGTAACTAGCACCTCAAAAGTACTCACTTTACCTTGAACAGCCTCTAGCATGGATGGCATGTGGTTACCTGAGCCCTGCTTAGTGTCTCTTCCTTCAGTCCAGTCTGTATTTTTCCGCCAAGTGCAAAATCAAACATTGCTATTGACTTATTGGCTGGTAGCCATTCGTCGAAAAAGTGGCAATGAGAAGTTTTTGTAAACATATATACTCAAATCATCACTCTAATGTAAAAAAAAAAAAAACTATTATTTTAGTTTACATTAATTGGTACTAACACGTAAAGGAATACAATTAACTAACAAACCAATTAACTATTCCCTGATTAAGCATTAAGGCAAGGGGGTTGGCTGTTAGGAAACACCTGACGTTCCAGCCAACCTTGAAAATGATAAACATAATAAGGCGGAGATGGAGAGGTGACGGAATGTAACTCTGAGGGAAACGGGAGTACTCTGAGAAGACCCACTAACCATCGACAAAGTCCGCCGCGTTTTATAGCGGAAATCCGGGAGCGGCCCCAACCAAATATCGCAAAGGGGTGGCCGAGGCGGGGAGTCAGCGTGTCAACCACTTGGCCATTGGGGGTTAAGACGCGGAATTACGTTACCCAATTCGCTGCCAACTTCACTGAGAGTAAGCCAATCGTTGTTTGCGGTGAGTCATGCAGTTACAGGCAGGGATTTTCCTTCCGAAGGTTGACTCCAAATGTGCTCAGTTAACAGTGTGCCAGCCATACGATACCAGCTGAATGTAACACTTAAAATCGCCAACATAAGCTTTCACTAAGGCAGCCTGTGTAGCGTAACTGTAACACGGGTTGACTATAAATCAGGCGCTAAAGCACAGCATCTTTGCGGTAGTATAGCTATTTCTGTCTGCTTGCTGATTCCAAGTGGAACCATTTTCACTGGCTCGAGCAGTTGAATTTCACTGCGAATCAGTGGCTTTTCACTGATTTGAATTTAGAGTGAATGGGTACGAATCTGTGTACGTTTATACTGGCCGCCCCATATAGGACATTGTCACTGAAATCTGCCAAATGTGAACTACGTGTCAATGCAAGGAAAACACAAATGAAAAGGAGAAAAAAAGTTCGGTAGTCACACTGTTCTCCCACTTCTGAGGTCACCGGTTCAATCCCGGGCCCTGGAAAAGAATGGGGAAGGGGACATTTACGGACGGAGATTCTCAAGCGGGGAGTGCGGCCAACATTACCGTGATGAGGGGGGTTTTCTAGAGGCTCTCCCGTTTCCTTCATCTTCATTCCGCTGCGTTTCCGAACTACTCAGTTGTACTAGCGGCACAAGCATATTATTTTCGAAATGCTGCGTGCTGCGAATTTAAATAAACTTATTGAATTTAGCCTGNAAATTGTCACTGAAATCTGCCAAATGTGAACTACGTGTCAATGCAAGGAAAACACAAATGAAAAGGAGAAAAAAAAGTTCGTTAGTCACACTGTTCTCCCACTTCTGAGGTCACCGGTTCAGTCCCGGGCCCTGGAAAAGAATGGGGAAGGGGACATTTACGGACGGAGATTCTCAAGCGGGGAGTGCGGCCAACATTACCGTGATGAGGGGGGTTTTCTCGGGGCTCTCCCGTTTCCTTCATCTTCATTCCGCTGCGTTTCCAACTACTCAGTCGTACTAGCGGCACAAGCATATTATTTTCGAAATGCTGCGTGCTGCGAATTTAAATAAACTTATTGAATTTAGCCTGNGTACTAGCGGCACAAGCATATTATTTTCGAAATGCTGCGTGCTGCGAATTTAAATAAACTTATTGAATTTAGCCTGATCATTCCGAGAAATAAACATTTCCGAAAGCAACTGCTTATTGTGCAATTAAAAAAAAAGTAAAGCATACTCGCGAGTCACGGGCCTCAGGACTTGAACCCGCCGCATTTAGTTCCTACACCGTTACCTTACTGAATGAGCTAACAAGCCAACGTTGACTGCAAATTGGGGAGGATATAGGTATTATAGTGTTCATCGAAAATATGTAGCTTTAAATTGGAGAATGGAGAGATTTGGGCGGCTCTTGACATCGACGTTTTGAGAGACGATGAGGATAAAGCGAGGTGAGTATGGAGCAGCACCGGAATGCAAGGGTGGGGAAACGGGAGATCCCCGAGAAAATCCTCAGACCAGTGGCATCGTTCGGCACGATTCCCACCAGGGAAAATCCAAGAGCGACCCCGCTGGGCACCGAACTCGGTTCGCCTAGGTGGGAGGCAGGTAGTCTTACCACTACACCGCCGCGACACCAGATTTAAGTTGTTTACCGGTTATTTTCATTTTTAGTTTGGTAACATTAGGATTGTTAAAACAAATAGTACGTAACGTATNTTAAGTTGTTTACCGGTTATTTTCATTTTTAGTTTGGTAACATTAGGATTGTTAAAACAAATAGTACGTAACGTACGAAAGCAATCACTTCACCACATTTTACGCAGTTTAAACGATATATTATGCAGTTTAAATCTTCAAACCGAGCGCTATTGATGATAACGTGAAAACGAAATGAAATACGTGTTGCACGTCTTTTTTGATACATAATACCGGAACTCTGCGATTTATACCAGATACTGAATGTTTAATTTGCAATAAACATGGATTATACCTCCACTTTTAAGGGCGTGTACACACTTAAGGAAAGGCCTTAGGCTATGTGTGATATACATAAACACACACACACATATATTATATATATATTGTTACGCGCTCAGCTCACATCGGCCGCAAGTTCCCGTTATGCGCGGTCCGGCTCTGTGGNTCCCCTCCACCTAGGTAGACCCGCTCACTGCCTCGTCGCCATCCCTCCCGGGCATCCGGGGGAATGACTGACAGTGATGACGTAGCTGGCGTGACAGACCCTCCTCCCCCCCTGCTGGAGAAACCAACAAGAGTAGAGGGCGCGCAAGAATATTCTGGGAATCAGGACTCTCGGCGCAAAGCGGCATTTAGAGAAATTTCTGGGCGATGGCCTACGAACCTACAAATATTGCAGCGGTACAACGGCCGGCAGTCTTTTGCGGAGTACATCTGGGTGAGTGTGGTGGGCGAAGTCGAGTGCAACGACGACGGGAGACAAAGTTCCCGGTAGAACTGGCGCTGGCCTCACCAAACCTCCCCTCCAGGTGACCGATACCTATTAAAGGTCATACCTGGAGCGCTTCTTTCTACTTTACTTTAACTCCCGCAAGCTGGATCTAAATCGGCTCTTTTTGTTCTCAGGGCACCACCGGTGACTTTGCATTTTGAACTCCGTCATGCTGGTGCGAAATGAATTTAAAACACAAAATCTAAATACTTACATAGACGCACATATGCCAATTAGCGCTCGCGCTTGTCTTTCTATCACGGGAAAAGTTAAGCATGATGGCACACCCTTAGCACATTCTCTGCCTCAGTGCGCCCGGACCTATAGTGGACTTAGATTTGGGGAACAGCAGGTAACCAGAATTGTTCCCGCCTCCTCGACCACCGGGCGCAAAGGCATCGTTCGAACCACACTGCAGACTTTCTTTGCTCGTTTCATTCACACACACATTCAACTACCATTCGCAGACCTTCCAGCCAGTCCATTCCTTAAGAATCTTGGATTCTTCCATCATCCGAAATCACGTTCCTGGGTCGTCACTGGGGTCGTTTTTCATCAGGTATTCATGGAAAAAGAACAAGTCTTATCCAGGAAATGGTGTCACATTCGGGTTTGTCATATCCGCGTTTTTGTAAGGAGCCGACCGAGGTGAAGGACTAATACCTGACCACAGTATACCCCGTGATGGTATTACTATGACCAAAGGTACGCCTCCCGTACGTGTGGACGGAATCCTTGAAGATCAAAGACGGGTCGAATACTTCCCACCTTCTCCAGAAGCACTCCTTGAGCAAGCTCAAGAGTGCCTCCTTGTTTGTGGGCAAGCCCACCTTGGCGACGGTGAGTCTGNGTTTTTGTAAGGAGCCGACCGAGGTGAAGGACTAATACCTGACCACAGTATACCCCGTGATGGTATTACTATGACCAAAGGTACGCCTCCCGTACGTGTGGACGGAATCCTTGAAGATCAAAGACGGGTCGAATACTTCCCACCTTCTCCAGAAGCACTCCTTGAGCAAGCTCAAGAGTGCCTCCTTGTTTGTGGGCAAGCCCACCTTGGCGACGGTGAGTCTGTCCACGCACCCCATGTGGGGAAAAGTATCTTCTCTTCCCCGTCCATTGATCTTACCAGCAGAGCTACTGCTGCCATCAGGTTTGTGGGTTCCTCCAGTATTGAGATCTGGGTACCTTGTATGACTTCGTCATAGAGTTTCCAGGGTTCTTTCGGGTGGGCTCCTAAGGGCCAGGCCTGCACCGCGGCACCCACGGTGTTCCTGTTGGATGGCCACTCTATGGTTACAATTCTCTCGGAGAAAGGTACCACATTTTGTTTCGTCTTACCTGGGCTCTGAACAGAGAGACTTCCCTTTCTGTTCTATCCTCTTGCTCTCTCTCTCTCCTTACTCTCCCGTTATTTCCCTAGAACGAAGACCACTATTCTTTTCTGGTCCCTTAGGAGTTTGCTCATGTTGCGTGCAAGGTGAGCAAAGCCCTCCCTTACTTACAAGACTGGATTCCATGCACAGGGCAATCCATCATTTGGCCTCTCTGGATTTGTCTCATCCGGTTGAATTGTCTCCTCGTGGTCTATAAGGTGCAGGATAGTACCTGCCATCTGGGCCACCTGTGCCTGCGACACAATAGGTAACGTTGTTTCCGGTATAATCACTTCTGGTTCTTGCGTTGGTGTTGGTGAGCGATAATGTTCACTCTCCTCCAGTATTACTACAGGGAAGAGGTGTTAAGTCATCGTTGTCGCTTGTTATATCCAGGGTTTCCATCTCAAGTGAGTGACTCAGACTGTTTCTCAGCCACCACACGTTGAAGTTATCGTTACTTTTACCCGCTGCTGTCAAGAATTCTAGCACCTTCGGCGCCAGAAACTCGTCGGTAATCATGTATCGGAGAATCAGGGGCCCATGTTTGTCCTCGAAAGAGGTCCGAAGATCCTCAATCTTTGGACAATCAAAGAGCAGATGAGCGGAAGTATCGGGTACTCCACACACTACACAGTCCGGGTAATCCACTAGGCCTAGGGAGGACAACTTAGCCTTGAAGTTCCCATGGCTGGTCAGAAACTGCGCGCTGTAGTGACCTATAGTAAGTCACGCAACACGCAGCCTCATTCGGACATCGGGGAATATCTCATACGTAATGAATCCCTTTTCTTATGCATCCCACCGAGTCTGCCAGGCTTCTAGAGTTCTTTCCTTTAATGCCTTCACGTCCTCTGGGGAAATATAATCCACCCACTTTCTTCTACTTATTTCTCCTCTCTCCCTAACAAGCAGATCCAGTGGGAGTTCTCCTGCAAGAACTTGCAGGGCATCATTTGAAGTTTTTCTATAGGCTTTCGTGACACCCAGAAGTGCTGCCCTTTGAGCGCTGATGACCTTGCGCTTAACATGGACCTTACTAATCTCCGGAAACCATACGCCACAGGCGTAGGTCACCACAGCTAGGAAAACACTCCTATACATCAATTTCAGCGTGTGGTAGCCGATACCCCAGTTTGCTGGAGCCACAGCCCTGAGCTTATGGAACATCACTACAGCATTATTAACGGCATAGCCGACATGTCCATGGAACGTGAGATGAGCCTGCAGTATCACGCCAAGATACTTCATTTCTTGGACGAGTTTTACAACCAGTCCTTCAAATCGTATGGCCGGCTTTCTTTGGAGGTTTCCTTTCAGTATGATGACATTCATCTTATCCACAGAGAACTTCAATTTGAAGTTTGAAGACGGGAGACAGCGGGACGACGGCGGACGAGGTGTATGTGGCGTGAATGGACGAGAGAGTGTGATACCCGACGAGTGAAGGCTACTGTGCATGAGGCCACTCGGAGAACTCTAGAACATTGCGGACTGAGGTGGGACTGAATAACATGCAATACGGACTTTATTGTGAATTTTGGAGCTGTCACATATGGGCATATAATTTGCAAAATAACTGAAAAGGGTTTGATACTCTGTATATTGGGACTGATTTCTAATTATTTAATTACGTTAATTTCTTTGAGACAATTGTAAATTGTATTGATTTAAGTCATTAATTGTAAACAGTAAGTGATTATTTATTGTGAGATGTTTAGTCGAGAGAATTTTGTTTATAGTTTTGTAAATAAAATTAGAAAATTATAATTAACTCTCCATCCCTTACCGGACTTGGTTTAGCCCACTGAATTTGAGAGAAAATTGTAACTATATATATCTACATGACGCGAATCGCTCATACTTAGATTAGTCACGACGCTAGATACCCGCGCAGGGGAGTAACCTGAGGTAATGACCCNGTATGACTTCGTCATAGAGTTTCCAGGGTTCTTTCGGGTGGGCTCCTAAGGGCCAGGCCTGCACCGCGGCACCCATGGTATTCCTGTTGGATGGCCACTCTATGGTTACAATTCTCTCGGAGAAAGGTACCATTTCGTTTCGTCTTACCTGGGCTCTGAACAGAGAGACTTCCCTTTCTGTTCTATCCTCTTGCTCTCTCTCTCTCTCTCTCTCCTTACTCTCCCGTTCTTTCCCTAGAACGAAGACCACTATTCTTTTCTGGTCCCTTAGGAGTTTGCTCATGTTGCGTGCAAGGTGAGGAAAGCCCTCCCTTACTTACAATACTGGATTCCATGCACAGGGCCATCCATCATTTGGCCTCTCTGGATTTGTCTCATCCGGTTGAATTGTCTCCTCATTGTCTATAAGGTGCAGGATAGTACCTGCCATCTGGGGTACCTGTGCCTGCGACACAATAGGTAACGTTGTTTCCGGTATAATCACTTCTGGTTCTTGCGTTGGTGTTGGTGAGTGATCATGTTCACCCTCCTCCAGTATTACTACAGGGAAGAGGTGTTCAGTCATCGTTGTCGCGTGTTAAATCCAGGGTTTCCATCTCAAGTGAGTGACTCAGACTGTTGCTGGGCCACCACATTTCGAAGTTCTCGTTCCTTTTACCCACTGCTGTCAAGAATTCTAGCACCTTCGGTGCCAGAAACTTGTCGGTAATCATGTATCGGAGAATCAGGGGCCCATGTTTGTCCTCGAAAGAGGTCCGAAGATCCTCAATCTTTGGACAATCACAGAGCAGGTGAGCGGAAGCATCGGGTACTCCACACACTACACAGTTCGGGCAATCCACTAGGCCTAGGGAGGACAACTTAGCCTTGAAGTTCCCATGGTCGGTCAGACACTGCGCGCTGTAGTGACCTATAGTAAGTCACGCAACACGCAGCCTCAGTCAGACATGGTGGAAGATGTCATACATAATTAATCCCTTTTCTAATGCATCTCACTGAGTCTGTCAGGCTTCCAGAATTCTTTCCTTTAATGCCTTCACGTCCTCTGGGGGAATAGAATCCACCCACTTCCTTCTACTTATTTCTCCTCTCTCCCTAACAAGAAGATCCCGTGGGAGTTCTCCTGCTTGCAGGGCATCATTTGAAGTTGTTCTATAGGCTTTCGTGACACCCAGAAGTGCTGCCCTTTGAGCGCTGATGACCTTGCGCTTAACATGGACCTTACTGATCTCCGGAAACCATACGCCACAGGCGTAGGTCACCACAATTAGGAAAACACTCCTATACATCAATTTCAACGTGTGGTAGCCGAGACCCCAGTTTGCTGGATCCACAGCCCTGAGCTTATGGAACATCACTAAAGCATTATTCACGGCATGGCCAACATGTCCATGGGACGTGAGATGAGCCTGCAGTATCACGCCAAGATACTTCATTTCTTGGACGAGTTTTACAACCCGTCCTTCAAATCGTATGGCCGGCTTTCTTTGGAGGTTTCCTTTCAGTATGATGGCATTCATCTTATCCACAGAGAACTTCAATTTGAAGTTTGAAGACGGGAGACAGCGGGACGACGGCGGACGAGGTGTATGTGACGTGAATGGACGAGAGAGCGTGATACCACGACGGCGGACGAGGTGTATGTCGCGTGAATGGACGAGAGAGCGTGATACCCGACGAGTGAAGGCTACTTACTGTGCATGAGGCCGCTCGGAGAACTCTAGAACATTGCGGACTGAGGTGGGACTGAATAACATGCGATACGGACTTCATTGTAAATGTTGGAGCTGTCACATATAGGCATATAATTTGTAAAATAACTGAAAAGGTTTTGATACTCTGTATATTGGGACTGATTTCTAATTATTTAATTACGTTAATTTCTTTGAGGCAATTGTAAATTGTATTGATTTAAGTCATTAATTGTAAACAGTAAGTGATTATTTATTGTGAGATGTTTAGTCGAGAGAATTTTGTTTATAGTTTTGTAAATAAAATTAGAAAATTATAATTAACTCTCCATCCCTTACCGAACTTGGTTTAGCCCACTGAATTTGAGAGAAAATTGTAACTATATATATCTACATATATACATATACATACATACTCATTGTGTACCTATTTTTTGATAAGGTATCGCCTCCCGGAGTTTGGTGGTGATATTTAGTTCCACGGTGTATAATGTTTCTTCGGACAATGGAAAGTTCGTAGAACAATGGGCAACATGCAAATTTCACAAATATTGTTGAAAATGATACGAACACATTTGTATATGCGTATGAAAGTTTTTTTTCCATAACAATCGGTTTTGGCAAAATTATTTTAGTATTAAAACAGTAACTTTCGCGGCCGCTGTCAGGTGAATGCGGAACGCTCTCATTGGTTTGACGTCACTAGTCATACGCCGGCGGCCGGCTCTGGCACGTTGCAAACACGCAGCACTAAAATGGAAGGCAACTTTGTGAAAGCGCAGTCGGACAATCTGCCACCAGTATATACCGATATGCTACTTGATTACTTAAATTCCCATTGTTTTGTGGAACCTGAAATAAGAGGTGTAAAATAACAAAGGTAAGAACGTGTCTCATATCGCACAGTCGTTATCTTCAAAGCGACAGTAGGTCTACATCACATGTTAAAACTTATTTGTTTGTATGTTTTATTGAGGTACGTATTATTATTATTATCATCATCTGTGTTTATGTTTGCGATTGCTAAGACTCAAAGTTGGAAATTAAAATATGGAATAGGAATTACATTCACAAGAATAACACAATTGTAATGACGGGGACTGCAGTGAGCTTGCTGTGTTGTCGCTCGCTATGCTTGATGTATGCGATAAATTAACTACATTATTTAGAAATGAAACGTAATGTTGTGTTGAGAAAGAAGGTTACAAATATTTCCGGATTCTAAACCACGTTTCAGTATTCATAAAACACTTAAGCTTTATAAATGTCAGGCAACGAGCAGTATGATCACAGTAGGCCTAAGCTAGCACGCTAGTCATTACCCGACACCGCACGACTTCTCGAGCAGCTGCGGGCTGCCGGCCGGCAAACTTGCATTTCCGCGTTCCACCTCGTTTATTAACACTACTATATCGAGGCCTCAAATATAGCGTTTAGAAAATAAAAAATAACTTGCTTATCTTATTGTTTCTTATGTTTTGTGTACCTAACATACCTTTTATTATTCTGACGTCACGATAGCTGTGTCTGCACTTTATTTTTAAACTGTAAGAACTGTACACATCAACTGAAAATATAGAAATGGTAGTTTGAGAAACACTTAACACCTGGGATGAGATTAAATACAGCGAAGAAAATCCGTAATGAAAGCTTAAGAATTTGTTTTATTCTTAAAAGGTGTTTTATTTCTGTTTATTTA
Source organism: Clitarchus hookeri (assembly GCA_002778355.1). Taxonomy (NCBI): domain Eukaryota; kingdom Metazoa; phylum Arthropoda; class Insecta; order Phasmatodea; family Phasmatidae; genus Clitarchus; species Clitarchus hookeri. The sequence continues at coordinate 410,379 of NQII01001231.1, forward strand.
AGGGAGATGGTTATGAAAGTAACACCGCTTACTTGCGTAAAACGCGTCGGCTAATTAGTGTCAATTTTGTGGGCCTCGTATTTTTTTGTAACGTCCATCTCAGTAACTTAGAAAAAAGAAGAAGGGCGAATATGAAAGTATAATCATCCTTGATAAACATTTCTAAAAACATGCATTTTAGTTTTTTGAAAGTAAAAATTAAGTTGCTATTTAACTTAAATTGTTAGGCTTATAAAAGCTAACTAGAGAAAAAACAAAACAACTTAAATTTATTAGAAATTGCTATGTTTGAAAAATACCGTATAATATAAACCCAACTTTTTGCGAGAGGGACACTGAGCCCCACCAGATAATTTCATGTTTAATTTTCATGACTTGTCATCGTAACATGTTATTATTTAGGCATACAATGTGAATATAGCCTTAATATGATAGCTGTGCTCTTGAAACGAATGTTAGAAGTAATATTAAAGTAATAAAAAATATCTATACCAAATTTTGTATGTTAGGCCTAACTTGGAATGTATAAACTTATAAAATGTAAAATTTACATTGTGTGGCTAAATTTTTTGTAAACATATTTATATGCCTTTACTATTATGGAATACGTTAACATATTTTTTTATGCTCACGTTTACATCACATACGAATTGCTAAACGCGTTGTGGTGCGAATTAAACAATACCATAGTACCGTAATGAAGGTTAGGTCAGATGTAAATAGTATATAATAAGAAGTTCAGTGTTAAAACTACCTACATAGGGGAAACATAAACGCCTTAAATATAATTACGTACGTCAAAATGGTCTTCGCAAACAGAAAGAACTGATTTTGGCGAAACATCTTCAATGTCTCGCCTAACTGCGTAAAACCACGTCTTCCTGTTTGCTTCGGTTTTTGTAACTAACAAATATGTTATCAGGTGTTTTGAGAGATGTACTAGTACACTGCGGTACAATAAACCATTTCGATGATTTTGGTATACTTGACTGTTTATTTTCTCGTTTCATTACTTCAAAATATTTCTATTTAACCAAATACGCATCACCGCTGTAGTAAATAAACGCGGCGGCCGAGGTTGCATCTGACTTGTGACGTCACGGAGTGAGCAGGCGCGTTTTGGCGGGCGTTTCAAACGTAAAACTTTCATTCAATCATAACTTTTTCAAAACCAATTTTTAAATCGTGGTATTTCGTAAATACATTTCTAACACATAAATGAATGAAAACCAAGTGCCAGCAAAATATGTGCATGTCTCCCCATTGCAACTCGCATACACGCATGCGCAGAAACAGCACCGAGAGAGCAGCACATACGCTTCTCCTCTCGGGGATGTGTGTTCGCCATGTGTGTCAAGCTAGGGTGATGACAGGTGACGTCGTCTAACGGCAATCCAGAAATCCAAAAGTTGCCAATCATCCAGCTGGTATGACGTCACAGGGGAAGTGGTGATGCGGCGACAGCAATGCAACCAGCGACGCACCGGGAGTGCACATGTAGAGTGCGCCCACGCACGAAGATCCTCGCCAGGGACATCGACCCGGCTCAGCGTCAGGGTAGGGGCAGAATGTATACCTTGCTCCATTTCAGAGCGAAGGGAATTTTATTTAATAATATGTTTATAAAAAATGCTAACGAATAACATAGCACACACACCCAACTACCACTCCCATCTGACTAGATTTGCTTTTACATTGCAACATAGCGTATAAGTCGTCTCACGTTATGCCAACACCCAGAATTCAGTTGACTAAGCGCAAGGGACTACGCGTTGACTAATGGCTTCACACTAATAAAGAATAAAGGGATGGAAAGAGACAGGAAGGTACATATGCCTGTGTATTTAGGAGTGAGTGAGTGAAGAGATTTGGACGGCTCTTAACATCGAGGTCTTGAGAGCCAATGAGATCGAAGTGAGGTTAGTAAGGAGCAGCGCCGGAATGAAGGGACGGGGAAACGGGATATCCCCAAGAAAACCCGCCGACTAGTGGCATCGTCCGGCTCGATTCCCACTTGCGAAATTCCGGAGTGAACCGGCCAGGGATTGAGCCCGGTTCACCTAGGTGAGAGGTGAGCAGTCCTTTGGAGACCAGGGTAAAGCGACGCATCGTTTTTACTGAAAGTAAAAAACTTGAGCTACGGTAGTGCAGGCTGTTCACTGTAAAGTGAGCATTTTTGAGGCCCTAGTTACTTTTTTCCTACCAGCTGTTTCTTATCCTTCCACCTCGTTTTAAAATAAATAAGGCTACAGTAAAATATATTTGTCGGCTATTTTTCAAAATGAGATGGTTTCAAAAAGTGCTCACTTTGCAGTGAATAACCTATAGGCGAATATACCTCCTAGCGTACCACTGCAATAGGCTATGGGTAAATGAGAGAATCACATATATAGACAGAAGAAAAATCGCTAAGAAAGCAGGCGTGTTGTTAGTTACAAGTTGTGTGAAACTGACCGGAATTCAGCTTACANCAGAAGAAAAATCGCTAAGAAAGCAGGCGTGTTGTTAGTTACAAGTTGTGTGAAACTGACCGGAATTCAGCTTACAGTCTTGTCTCTAATTCATGTGTACTGAGGAATAATTTGCCCCCTTCCTTGCCCCGCCCAACCGCTCACTTGGAGTTGGTAATACCCACCCCCCTCCGGGCCAGTCTGCACCAATAAGATTTATTCTACGCGGGTCAGGAACAAAGCTGAAAGTCTCAAAGAGGCAAGACTACACACCAGTTCATTAGAGGCGACGAGACATTCGATGCGTGTGACCACAACGCCCTTAAAGCTTCCGCACCTACAGGCATCGAATACACGAAGTAAGCCTTGGCACACAGCATCCCCATCACTTGGTGTAAGGGGAGAAGGTGTGATAGGGAAAAAGAAGAAAGGGTTCAGGATAACAAGGTGGGGTAAGAGTNATCACTTGGTGTAAGGGGAGAAGGTGTGATAGGGAAAAAGAAGAAAGGGTTCAGGATAACAAGGTGGGGTAAGAGTGGCAATGATAATTATTGTGTTAGTCGACTACTCATTTTTTAAAACCCTTTTGTGGATTTTATTGTGTTTCTTGTAAACTACCTTACCGGAGACTGCGAGAGCGGACGACACAAAAAGNAAACCCTTTTGTGGATTTTATTGTGTTTCTTGTAAACTACCTTACCGGAGACTGCGAGAGCGGACGACACAAAAAGTAACTTCCGTAGCATTCAACAAGTTAACGTTTTTCAGCGAAGTTTACATTGTTATGGACCTAGAGTTTTATTCGTGCGTCAGTAAAGTTAAAAAGTCAAATTATTAGAAATTTAAATATGTGTTACCAGTGTGTAAATCCGCACTCTAATTTGTATAAAGCAAACATCGCCAACTTGATTTTCTATAAATTTTAACAATATATTCGTGATACGTCGTGTCATCGCAAAGGCACATAAGTAGGTAGGCACAGACAAGGTGGTAGTATGTATACAGAATACATCAAAATATTGTACCAAACAAAGCATGTATTTCAGGTGACCAACATTTGCAGGATGCACTTGGTATGGTGTTGGACCACCCGTAGCGCGGAGACAGGCGGTGATACGGTCGGGCATGGAGGCATACAGACGTCAGATGTTCTCCTGAGGAAGATCCTGCTACAGCTGGCGTAACTGACCCTGCAAATCCTCCGCAGTTATCGCTGGCCGAAGTTGCGGTCCAATCTGGTCTCAAACGTTCTCGATGGGCGAGAGGTCTGGGGACATTACTGGCCAAGCAGTACGAAGGCAGGCCAGAGACACCCGTGCTGTGTGAGGCCGGGCATTGTCCTGCTGGAAAATGAGGGGTGTCAGGTTGCGCTAGAAAGGGGAGCACACGTGGTCGCAGAATTTACTGGACGTAAAGCCACGCCGTCAGAATTCCTTCGATCGCCACAAATGGGGTGCAGTAATCGTAGCAAATGGCACCATACATCATGAAACCTCTCTTTGGAGTGGTGTGCCGCTCCACAATGAAGCGTGGATCACGGCGCTGGCCAGGGTGTCTCCAGACTCGGATTCGGCGGTCGTCTGTAGCTATATAGAACCGTGACTCGTCACCAACCCACAAGCTGTCATGATGCCTGTCCCCGGCAGAAGGTCACGCGTGCTCGGCGATGCTTAGGTCGTAACGGTGGACGCAGTAAGGGACGCCGCGATGAGAGATCCCGCTCTGCTAGCCGCCTGGGTATGGTACTGGTGGACACAGGCGTATCCCCAGCTGCCGTGACGTGTCCCTGGATGGTACGCAGCGACGTCAGTCAAGTGCTTACAGCCTGTCGCACGATGAAACTATCCTCTCTGCTGGTGGTCCTCCGGGGTTGATCCGAGTCTTCTCGACGGGTGTGTGTACACTCCTTTTCCCACTCCGTCCAACAACGACTCACAGTGTAGGCGGAACGGTTCAAGTGGCGAGTAATGCGCCGAAACGACCAACCTGCCTCTCGGAGGCCGACGATGCGGCCTCTCTCAAAATCATCCAGCTGTTCAAAGGCTTGTCGAAGGTGTCGTCGGGGCATGCTGCGTGTTCGCTGAACTCGGCTCTGTGGCTCACACTGCTCGTGCTTGGACTAAGGCCTTATTTGGTGTCTTTCAGCTGTGAATGATGGAGGGACATGCATGCGCCTTAGTGGCACATCCGCGCAAGCAAACCGCATTAGACGCAAATGGGACACATGTCGGGCTACGATGATACCGTGTGGCAACATTTGTTGTACTCGTACGATTCGTTCATGGTGATCCACTTATTTTGCAAATTAGTGTATGTTATCTATTCGCTGCCANTTTGTTGTACTCGTACGATTCGTTCATGGTGATCCACTTATTTTGCAAATTAGTGTATGTTATCTATTCGCTGCCAAATTGAACCTTTCAGTCACCAATATATTTATGACGTCAGTTGCATAGAACTAATTGTATGTCCGGAATTGTGGTTGTATCACTCTGACCTAGGAAGTAATGGGCAATGGGCAATGCATGTTGTGTTGTAAGGGCCGCGGTGGTGTAGCGGTTAGACTACTCGCCTCCCACCTAGGTGAACCGGGTTCGAATACTGGCGTGGTCGCTCCCGGATTTTCGCATGTGGGATTCGTGCCGGACTGGTCAGCGGGTTTTCTCGGGGATCTCCCGTTTCCCCACCCCTACATTCCGGCGCTGCTCCATCCTCACCCCACTTCAGACTCATCGGCTCTCAAGACCTCAATGTTAAGAACCGCCCAAATCTCTTCACTCACTCGCCTCACATGTCGTGCTCCACAATATTGGCAGTAGCTATTTAAGAACTCAAGTCATAGTCCCAACAACAAAATGGTTGCTTAATAATGAACGGTGGTTTCACTTATATACCAAATATGTTTGTCCATACGTAAATTAAATTCTTTATTTAATTATATTAGTTCGTAAAGAAATAATTTGCGAAGAAAAGTATGTTNTTGTCCATACGTAAATTAAATTCTTTATTTAATTATATTAGTTCGTAAAGAAATAATTTGCGAAGAAAAGTATGTTATTTAAGTATTTCAATGCCTTTCCACCCGTGCGCTTCCTTAAATTTCCGCTATGTGTTTGTGTGTGTTTCGGGTNTTATTTAAGTATTTCAATGCCTTTCCACCCGTGCGCTTCCTTAAATTTCCGCTATGTGTTTGTGTGTGTTTCGGGTAAGGTTGTTCGGAGAAACTCACATGAAATATTTCGGGTGGTGATTCCTTGTGAAAATGAGGTCGACATAAGCAATACAACGTATAGCATGGCTCGATTCTTTAGGGAGATATACGACCTTGAAAATCGAGTTTAGAACTGGAATTGTTGCAAAATATTAAAAACTGCGTTGAATTAAACCATGGTTATCTGGATAATGTTTAGTGTTATAGAGATCTTTGACCTATAAAAATGGCGTTAAGACCTTCCGCCTTCATCAAAATAATAGGGGTGGCCACCCTCTAATTGCATACTATGTTTTGTTTGTCTTAAAGTGTTATGTAATTTCGATGCCATATTATTGAACTTAACAAAATAGATCCTCATGCTGCATGTGCCTAACATCCACATTTTAAAACCCACGCAAAGTTTTCAGCCGCGACGATACAATGCCTGGAACGTAGGCAATACTTCCAACACGTGAAGGTAAATGCATCGCAAGGAACCGATATTAGGCCGGCTATTCCAAAAAGCAAAAGTAGAACGAGACAGGTGGTGTGTGCTGGACTTACATATTTGCAGGACTGCAGTGTAGACATAATGTCGAAGCCTATGGGGGGGGGGGGAAGAATTGGCCGACATATGTTTTATACATGATGTGGCAGGCTGCAGTTGTCTGAGCGTGAGCCCATCCTGGGACGTTTGTCGTAGTTGACCAACGCATAAAGAAAAACTATTACAATGACCATCGTGATAATTATTGTACTTTGCAGTTGCTTGATAGGGTACTTGCTGACTCATTTGAACCTTTATGCTTGTTGAAGTGATTTCGCAGCGACAAGACATGTTAGTATGTATGCACAGCATTACGATTGTGTTACTTTAGTGCATTTCCCACTTTAGTCTCACTTTGGTCCTCTTAAGAATAATCGGTCCAATATCGGTTGCTAACGATGTGTTTACCTCTGTGTGAAGGAAATATTGCCTACGCGCCAGGCATTGTATCGTCGCCTCTGAAAATTCTCTGTGAGTTTTAATAGAAAAACGTGCGTCTTAGAAACTTGCAAAAATATGATTTGTTACGTAAGACCCACTATTCAATCTGACGGCTTCGAAATTCCATAAAACTTAAAGGCAAAAAATTGTATGCAATTATAGGGTGGCCACATCCTATTATACCGGATTATTAAAAGAAAGAGCATATATAAAATTTTCAATTATAGCAAACTATGAAAGATAGAAGCACATATTAAACATCACTACAAAGAGGAAAGTTCAAAGTTTTAACAGCCCACCTATTAGTTCCATTCAATGCCAGCAACGACGCTGCTTTTTGTTTACAAGAGGAGTAAAGTGGGGCAAAAGGACGCGCTTAAAATTTGGACCCAAATATTTTCTGTGTAAATACAGGCAGAAAGTTGCTGTTTATAATGTAAAACTATTGATACTCTGTGCTTTTAATTAACTTGGTGTTATAACATAATCCGCAATATTTTTCTTGTAGTAGTTTTCATGTCAAGACATTGCAAAAACGCACTTTTGCCCCACTAGTGAGGCAAAAGTTCGCATGTTACCACAAACGTATAACATAAATATAAAATTGCAATTGAGTTGAAAATCATTATATTAATAGTTAAAACACAAATGCATTACAAAATTACATTGATAACACAGAGAAATAGATTACATGGCAAATCTTTTCATTTAAATGTATTTTAACAGTTGTCACATATGAGTGTAGCCCCCCTTTTTTTTCTCTTCATAAGCAGAGCATGCTTCATGCTACCACTCTTTGCAATCATTACACATTATCCAATCTTCGGATGGAGGATCTGTGTATCTCTCCTCATATTCTGGACAGAGTAGTACAGGATGAGTATAAAAGAATGCCCCAACTTTGAAGGTCTATAAAATCAAAACCAAAAAACCTACAACCTTGATTGACCAATCAAATGAACCGTGGAGCCATGAAGTTTACTTTACATTTACTTTTTGTTTACTTTACATTCATAAATGTTCAATGTGACCACCATGAGCGGCCTGAACGACATCTACGAGATTATCAAACTCGTTCCACGCTCTTGTCAGCATATCCAGTGTTACGGTTTGGATGGCGTTCGTAACTCTCGGTTTGAGATGGTGAGAGGGCAGCGAGCTCGCATTCGACACGTCAATGTGAAGGGGACGGTCTGATGTTTCCTTTATGGTACTCCACCCCATTGGCACCTAGCTGTTCGCGAATACCTGAACGAGACGTTGCCGCAATGCTGGATTGGTCGAGGAGCAGCTGGTGACCAGACTCTTCATCACTGGCCCTCAAGAAGCCCGGATCTTACCCCGTGCAATTTTTTTCTATGGGGGTACATAAAGGATCAAGTGTTTCGTCCACCATTGCCGGCTAACATTGACGACCTCAAAACGAGAATTGCGGACGCCATCCAAACCGTAACACCGGACATGCTGACAAAGAGTGTGGAACGAGTTTGAATATCGCGTAGATGTCGTTCAGGCCGCTCATGGTGGTCACATTGAAAATTTATGAAGATATGGTAAACAAACTTCTCAGTTCCACGGTTCATCTGATTGGTCAATCAAGGTTGTAGGTTGTTTGGTTTTGATGTTATAGACCTTCAAAGTTGGGGTATTCTTTTATACTCACCCTGTATGTCTTCTGCTTCACTTTATTTCTTATGTTTTACACAGTTTGCAGCATTGTCGCTAACACAGTTCCGTTTACGCGTAACTGAAATTGGCGTTTTATCGTTTGAGCTTGTTTCTTTGCACATTTTCTTTTTCATTCTATAAACTTTGTCGTGTAACTGTGTTTTAAATGGCGAGCCTGTAATTATTACAGACTTGTGCCCTTGTTTCCTCCTTTACCGGGGGGGG
>NQII01001231.1:418925-436356 GCA_002778355.1 Clitarchus hookeri
GGGGGGGGGGGGTCTTTCTTCGTCGCATTGGCCTGATTGCTGGAAGAGAAACTGGCTTTGCCACTGATCGAGATGATGTGGTAGGTTCCTCATCCGAATCAGTATCAGAATTTCGATCATGCTGTGCAGATGGTGGTGTTACACTCAACTCTGAATGGATACATTGGGTGCCATAAATGGATGGAACTGCGCCTGTTGCAGACGGTATGGCTTCTTTATTGATCGCTGTATCTGTTACTGCAGAAGGAGCAAAGTCTTCGTCAGTAAATACTCCAGGATTAACCGGCATAATTAAATACATCTTGAAAGCCTTGACAGCACTGTCCACTGAGGCTACAGTAGGAAGTTCCAGTTAGGCCACGCCATCTGTAACTGCGTAACGACTCTTCCTGGATTTCTCACCAGCCAGTTATTGCATGCCTCTGAAAAAAAAAACATTTTCAGAATTTAAAAAAGCATCGGTCCAGTGGTTGCACTTTGTGGCTGCTGTGAGGAGGGATGGACAATAGGTGAATGCCATTATCCCGACAAAACACAGTTTCTAAAGGCAGATGAGAACTGTGGTTATCAAGAATTAACAAAATAGGCAAGTCTTTTGTGGCCTTGACATGATACTGAAAATGCTTTATCCAAAGAACAAATAGCTCAGTATTTACATAAGTCAGACACATGCATAACTGACTCTGGTGGAGCACCATGCATCAGCTCTGGTTTCTGCCTTTTCCTCTTGAAGATAAGTGCAGAGGGTACATAATGTCCTGCAGCGCTCAAAGCACAGACAGCGGTAACTAACTCGCCCCTCTCAGCTGAACTGATTTTCCCTACAGATTTTTTTTGCCAGTGCTGGAAATAACTTAAGGGAGATTACTTGGAACAGTTGACATTCCTGTCCCGTCCGTGTTATAAATTCTATCTGGTGTGGATTTGTGTTGTACCATAAGCTCAGAAAAATGACTAAAAAATACATCCAGCTTCTTTCTGTTAAAGCCCACAATTCTTGCCAGACTTGTTTGCTAAGGTGTTCGCATGGACAAACTATGTTTTTTCATGAAAGTTAATGCCCAGTCCTGTTCTGATCATCTTGACTTTATTGTAACAGTACACGATGTTGTTTACCTCTGCGTACTCAAATTGCAATCTCGCGAGATCGTTAAAGGCGAGTCCATAGAAGGATGCATCCAGGTATCTGCAATGGCTAGCTAACTCATCCTCTTGTTCTGGTGAGAATGTTAACGAACATATTCCGAATTTAACAACGCCAGATCTCTGAAAAATACACAAATCCTAACAAATTAAAAATTAATGCGATAGGATTATGTAATTTAAATTGGCAGTTAAAAATTCAGGATCGGAACATGGGATCATGTAAAATTTTAATATACCACACTGTTAAAATTTTTATGAAATTGCGGAAAAGTACTAATAAAGAAAATATCCTGAAATCTTCGTAAATTTACGGTCACTCTGTTTTCTCAGTAATGGACCTTCCAAAGAATTTGACACGAATATCTTGAATTCAAAGACCGTTTTGTAATTCTGCAAAATTTTTGATGTATTTGCTGTTTAAGAAGTAGGATTATGTAAAAAAAAAAAAGTTTATTTTTGTTACGCTGGTGATGCACTGTGTATAAAAGATGAATATAAAAATCAAACAATTCTTATGAAGTAGGATTTGAACCCGAAACCAAAAGAGTTCAAGGCAACGACTCCAACCACTCACCTACCACCACCACCATCACAAATAAATCGTAGGTTTAAACAGGGTAATTATTGTGTAGAAACCATGCGAATTTTTTCGTTTCTGTATATTAACTGTATATTTCTGTAAAAATTTCCATGAATTTACGGAAATTTTTAACAGTGCACTAAGAGACATAATAAACATTTTTATCAGGTTGCGCTACCTAATATTGAAATAAAATTAATTTTAATAAACAGCCTTCTTTTAATCATCTGAACACCAAGCGTTTCTTACATTTTTTTAGTCTTTTGCGTACAGCTGCCTCTGATATGTCGAAATCTGCGGCGATTCTACGTTCAGAATCTCCTTCCGCAAGTCTCTGTTGAGATATCGCCAACATCTCCTGTGTACAAAGATTCCGCTTCGTTTGTACGCACACAAGTCTAGCAGAGGTTTTACTGAATACGTAAATAATATGTGCCTGTTATATTTCATTTAAAAAATCATAACACGGGGCAATTTCTAACAACTGTGGGGCAAAAGTTTGCACTGTGAACTTTTACCCCACTTATACTCGTGCATCCGCACATTTTGCCCACACTACTGATCTTCACTTCCCGAGAAGTGGCGCTATCACAGGCAAACAATATGAACATTATTCACACCAGAAGCCATTGAATCAGAAAACCTCGTTTCTTACGTTTACTTTTTGTAATGATGTACTAGTTGCAAGAAATGAAAATATTGCATCAAGAGCATGAAAGATGAAATGTACCTCACGGTTTCGTTGCCGTTCGTACAAGCCAGCTGTTCTCACATATGACGATACTCCGCCATGACACCTTGCGAAGCGACTCAAGGTTGTCAACCTAATATATTCATGGGAACAAATATAACTGCACTGCACACTTTTACCCGCAGTGCACTGTTATCCCCACTCTACTCGAGTTTAGTGCGCTTCCGTTTGCGAAGAGTGGCTCCACTGTTCCAGTGCAACGTGAATTCCGCTGTCAGTTTAACAAAGGCCCGCTTCTCCATAACCAGAATTACGAGTGGCATAAGAAGTTCGTACAAGACGGTTGCATATGCGAAGGGAAAGCACTGGTCGTCCTCGCACGTTAAATTAATATGTTGGCCATATCAGATATCCGTGCGAGCGGAGCGCTGGGAAATTCGCAAAGTGGAGAAACATTGAACTTGGAATTCCTCACACAAAGGTATGGCGTGTTCTTAAAACCCGTACACAAATTAAACCGTATACAATTCAGTTACTACAGGCATTGCATCCTAGCGACCATGACATAAGGTTCTAATTTTGCTCTTCGATTTTGCAGGATATGCAAGAAGGAAAAATTTTCAGAACGTCTAATTTTTTTTCGGATGAATCAACATTTCGTCTTTCTGGTAAAGTTAATCGCCACAATATGAGATTTGGGCGAGTAAAAATCCTTACGTGGTTATCGGAAATGAAAGAGAATCGCCAAAAGGTGAACGTTTTTTGTGCCATTTCTGTAAGCAAAGTTTATGAACCTTTCTTTTTGTGCAGAATAAAGTGTAACCGGAATATCGTATTTGGACATGCTACAAAACTGGTTGTTTCCTCAAATTCAAGAAGATGAGAATGGCTTTATTTTAATGCAATATGGTGTCCCACCTCACTTCCACATGGAGTCCCGGCGTTATCTGAACGACGCCATTCCAGGACGGCGGATTGGAAGAGGTAGACAAGAGTATCTTTATTGTCTGTGGCTTCCCAGGTCACCAGATCTTACCCCCTGCGATTTTTTTTGTACCGCTTTTAAAAATATGAGATATCGAATTGTTGAAGCTCTTAATTAAATAACTATTGACCAGTTAATTTGTGTGTGACAAGAAATATGGACTACCATTTTGATGTTCTTCCCACAACAAATGGTCTTCATGTTGTGTGCAAATAGCATCAAGGGCATTAAAACTTTGAACCTTACTCTATCTCCTGCGATGTGCGGCACGTGTTTCTAAATTTATTGTTTACTAAAAATAAAATTTTGAAAAAAGTTCTGTCGTTTTTAATCATTCACTATATACGAAGGCGAAAGGTATTGACGCCGGTTTTTTATAAGTTGAAGATCTCGATAACACTAAACATTATCCTGAAAATCGTAATTTAATTCCACGCCATTTCTGATATTTTGCAAAAATTTCATTTTTAAACTCTATCTTGTACGTCGTATTAGGAATTCAGATACCCGAAATATTTCGGGTTAATTTCCGAACAGCTTGTGTGTGTCTAAATATATAACTCGTTTTGCTAATATAAGCATCAGTTTTTCGTAATAGATGTTTCGTAGTAAACCGAACATTTAATAAAGCCCTGTTCACTTTAGGTCTACCTGTTTTATGTATGCCTTCGTGAAAATTAACTTTATTATTGATATAAATAATATTAATACTAGTGTCTATGTATGCACGGATGAAGTTACACAGTAAACCCGTTAGAAACACAAATATTTTTCTATTACGCCAACTCTAATTCTAAGACGCATTTGCAATAATGATATAAGATACAGATTTAATGTTTCTAATTCATTACCAATATTACTGTAGCATTTCAGCAGTTGTTGGAGTAGAAAAAGACATGCATATGGGGCCGGCATATTTAAAACCCCGACAACGACAGAGTGGTTGATTACCCGCGAAACAGCTACATTAGTTGCGTAACTGACTCTGGTGGTGCCGCGCGCGAGATCGTCCTAACGAGGTGGACGTGTCCATATCGGCGTCGGATCGTGTATCTTGGCACGCCACCATGCGACCTCGCAGCACGGACTCAAAAATAATCTGTTGCCGGCATGTTAGTTCGCGTCAGGACGCGGGCTGAACCGCACTGCTCGGGACACTTGCTGGAGCTACCGACATCACGTCGGCGAGCTCTTGGCGATAGGGACAGGAGAAACATGCAATAAACAGAGCGGCACAATAAACACACAAAAATGCGTGAACAACACACTAAATAAGTGAACAGCGATAAAGGAAACAAGGCGAAAATAAACCTGAACGAGTATTTAAACAAACTAACAACGACGGGAGTTTATGCTCAGGTATACGGGTTGTATAAGACCAGATTTTACAAGCGCTGGGTGGTGATTCCTTATGGAAAATGAGACGGGAAACTCAATACGACCCACGGGATAAAGCAATTAACGGAGAAGTTAGCGCCCTGAAAGCTCTGGGTTTAAACACAAATTTATTAACAGCTATAAGAAAATGTGGGATCAGACAGCAAATTGCAGTATTATGTTTTCTTGAATAAAGGTGTTAAAAAGATGGCTTTTTCGATTCGTAATATCATCCCTTTGACATTTGTGACATAGGGAATGGCCTCGTGTTATTGTTCACACTTATGTAACAGTTGGCTTTAATTGAATTTTGCAACCATCTCAGGCCAACAGTTCTTGACCAATTACACAATTTCTAGATGGGTGTGGTACAACGCTTGGCAGCTACGCAACCTGTGTTCGTAAGCTGACTGATCAGAAAGAGTTGCATGTTAATTTGAAGATAACTATTGATAATCTGTTAAAAAATGTCAACTAAAGGCAATGGTTACTTAGTTTTGAACAATCAAAGAGTCACCCCCTATGTTGATGAGGGCAGGGTTATTACACTGAAGAGCCAAAAAAACTGGTACACCTGCCTAATATCGTGTAGGGCCCCCACGAGCACGCAGAAGTGCTGCAAGACGACGTGGCATGGACTCGACTAATGTCTGAAAGTATGCAGGGGGCAATTCACACAATGAATCCTGCAGGGCAGTCCACAAATCCATAGGAGTGCGAGGTGGTTGAGATCTCTTCTGAACAGCACGTTGCAAGGTATCCCAGATATGCTCAATAATGTTCATGTCTAGTGATTTAGGTGGCCAATGGAAGTGTCTAAAGTCAGAAGAGTATAGTATTCCTGGAGCCACTCGGTAGCAACTTTCGACGTGTAGGGTGTCGCATTGTTCTGCTGGAATTGTCCACGTCCGTCGGAATGCACAATTGACATGAATGGGTACAGGTGATCGGACAGGATGCTTACGTATCTGTCGCCTGTCAGAGTCGTATCTAGACGTATCAGGGGTCCCATTTCACGCCAACTGCACACGCCCCATATCATCACAGAGCCTCCACCAGATTGAACAGTCCCCTGTTGATATGTAGGGTCCATGGATTCATGAGGATGTCTCCATACCCGTACACGTCCATCCGCCCGATAAAATTGGAAATGAGACCCGTCAGACCAGGCAACGTGTTTCCAGTCATCAACAGCCCAATGGCGGTGTTGAGGGGCCCAGGTGAGGCGCATAGCTTTGTGTCGTGCAATCAACAACGGTACACGAGTGGGCCTTCGTCTCCGAAAGCCCATATCAATGATGGTCCGTTGAATAGTTCGCACGCTGGCACTTGCTGATGCCTCAGCATTGAAATCTGCGCCAATTTGAGAAAGGGTTGCACATCTGTCATGTTTAATGATTCTCGTCATTCGTCTTTTGTCGCGTTCGTTCACGATCTGTTTCCGGCCGCAGCGATGTCGAAGATTTGATGTTTTACCGGATTCCCGATATTCACGGTACACTCGTGAAATGGTCGTACGCGAAAATCCAAATTTTGTCACTACCTCGGAGATGCTATGTCCCATCTCTCGTGCGCCAACTATAACACCACTTTAAAACTCACTTAAATCTTGATAACCTGTCATTGTAGCAGCAGTAACCGATCTAGCAACTTTGCCAGAAACTTGTAGCATTATATAGGCGCTGCCGACCACATCGCGTTATTCTGATTGGTTCCATACCTCTGTTGTTTGCATACGCATGCCTATACCAGTTTTTTTGCTCTTCAGTGTATTTTACGAATCGAATAATCACTATTTTAATATTAACTGTGGGTATCTTCACCCCACAGACGACGTACGGATGGGGTCCAATATGTGGACGCTGCTATTCAAGAGAAATTAACATTACTTCGATAAGTTGAGTAAACACAACTATAGGCTGTTCGCGGTAAACTGAGTACTTTTGAAAGCACTGCTTGAGATATGCTTGCATGCACATTGTGTATCATTCCACCATATGTAAAATTATGTTAATTTTACACGGGTCTGGTCACTTTATCCATGTGTCGGTCAGGTAAAATTGTGAAACTATTAGAAAAGTAAATATTTTACGAATTTGATAATTCGTACACTGATATGTATTTAAAAAAACAGAAAGCAAAAGAAATAATTTTAAAATTCACAAACGATTTTCAAATTAACCTAACACTTTTAATTAAACTCCAAACATTGAACTACTTTCCCCCCGTCGTTACCAACTTTACAGGGCACATACCACTGAGAGCGCCCGTTAAGATGTATGCAGTAACATTTTTCAAATGTTTATTTAAAAAGTGCTTAATTAACAGTGAATAGTCTATAACAAAACATTCGTACGTTGTTCCTTTATTTGAGGCGCGGTGAACATGGTTGAGAAGAGGAACACACCTGATTAACTGACGAAGTTGACGGAGAGAGGCGTGGAGAAGCGTTGGAATGCTTAAATAAGGAAAACGGGAGTACCCCGAGAAAAACCACCAGTCATACTCGCGTATGCGGGAATCGAACTCCGATCAACGTTCCAATGACGTGGCCGCCGCAGACCTCTTCTTGGCAAACACAGTAAATAACACACGTATATCATTTGACGTACACACTTCGAGCGACATCTGTGGCCGGGCTTTCAGACTACAAGGTTTCTGTTTCGAATCTCGAACAAGCCATTAGTGTTCTTATAGTGTAAATCTCACCCCCCCCCCCATAATTTTCCCTTTTCTCAACTATCCTCAAGTATTTAGTAAAGGCAGCAATATTGTCAATGATCACACATTCCACATACAGTAGGACATTGATTATCCGACACCTGAATTATATTAACCGTCAGTCCCAACGAGGAAAAATGAATTAAAGATGGAACCGAATATATTAAACATTGCATTTCGAACCTGACTTGGTCTTTTTGTTTAAATCAACTCATACATATTTTAATGAACATTTTGTCCCAGAGGTCAGTGGGTTCACATATTTTATACTACTAATCTACTGGATAAACAGCACGTTTTGATGTAATTATAGAATAGTAAAATGCATTCATTAAAAAAGAAATACGTGTACTTAAACGTTAATTTTATTTAACACTTGTATTAAATAAATTTAGTTTCGAAATAAACTGACAGTAGAACTAAATAGTAAATAAAGTATTTGTGGTAAGTATAAAACAAAATTACAGTCTCTTGAAAACAATTAAATAAAAATACTTAACGTCGGTTCGCGATCAATTTAGTATACTTAAGATACGTCTGCATAGAACGTTTACAAAAGTGTGGGGTTCATAGTGAATTTACTCGTCTTAAGTTTAACGAATCACATGCGACTAGAAATATGCTTTATTTATGTGAAGTACATAGTGTTTTATAAGCAAATAACATTCAATTTAATTTAATTTTTTGTGCATAATTTTTATGTTAGTACTTACTGCACAAAACATAATACATAACACAACATAAAACATAATAATATAAAACAAAATTAAAATACAATTTAGACGTATTTTTTAAACAAGTAAACGAAAATAAAAACGTAAGTTTTCTTTTATAAATAAATGTGGTTTTATTAAATTAAATAAATCACGTCTTATTCTTCGTTTCTATTTATATTGCATTGATTGAAGGCCTTACGTACACGATACGAAATAAATCATCGCCGTTTCCTACATATCTACACATCGAGTATGTTCCTACACGACACGTAAGCGATAACCACGAACCGTTTCGTAAAAATACCTTCTGAAACATACACTTTCAATATGTACTCGTTTTACATCATAAACCGACCTATGCCACAGTGGGACTAATAAAATAGAGTACAAACATGACAGCGTCTAGTTTATTGTGCATCACTTATTTTGGAATCTTGGTATTAGAAATAACGAACGAAACAGCGTGTTCGTAAACAGCCTGCAGCCAAATAAATGACAACGCAGAAAACTCTGCTTACATGTTAACCTAGTCAACCGACACCCTGGCTCATGTTCTAGTTCTAATGCAACAGTTGGNGCAGAAAACTCTGCTTACATGTTAACCTAGTCAACCGACACCCTGGCTCATGTTCTAGTTCTAATGCAACAGTTGACAACTTGTGCAAGACAAGCGTACAAGCTGCCTTCCTCCCAGGCAACTGCTAATCTACTTTCCAAATTAACATGTGATTTCTGAGGTAACGGTAAGGATTAGCGGATATTTCTAAGTCGCCTTTTCTTTATTGATTTTTGCGTGGTGATCACTAACATAAGTCAAATTGCTTCAAGCGGAGGGTTACAAAGTTCAAAGCAACAGGAGGGTGCTGACCCCTATTTTGTGTATTAAGGGATGCACTCTTCTTCATCACCCCCATCATCATCACCTTCATCACCACCATCGACATGATCACTACCATCGCCGTGAATTTGCGGACGTGTATGATACCTGCCTCAAAGCTGGCATTTTCTGCAAAAGATGGAAAAGACAACTGCTCGTTCTGATTCGTAAACCGAATAAACTGGACGATGCGCCATCGTCCTTCCGGACTCTGTGTATGCTAAGCATTGCCGGGAAAATATACGAGAAGCTTCTTAAGGTCAGAATCCTAGCAGACATTAAAGGACATGGATACCCATCAAACAAACAACACGGGTTCAGGAAGGGACGCTCTGCAATTAGTGCTATAAACGAGTTGGTAGCGGTGGCCCTTCAAACTGAAATGGGAAACCACAGACCGAGAAAGATATGCATCCTAGCCACGTTTGACGTTAAAAACGCCTTCAACTCGCTACGATGGACTGATGTAATGAAAGCATTGAGAAAGGTTAATGTATCAGACTATATAACAGAGGTATGCGAAGATTATCTAGACGACAGAGTACTTATGTACACAACTCTAGATGGTCCCGCAGAAAAGACAGTGACGAGAGGAGCAGCTCAAGGATCTATTTTAGGCCCCGATTGCTGGAACATGAGCTACGATGACATATTTGAAGTGGACATGCCTGGGGAATCATTTCTTGTAGGATACGCTGATGATATAGCCGCAGTTCTCTTCGTTAGGACAATAGCAGAAGCTCACTATAAAATCAAATTAACCGTCAGACGTCTGAAGACTTGGTTAACTGAGCACGGCTTAGACTTAGCAGAACATAAGACCGAAGTAGTCTTTTTAACCAAGAAACGAGTCGAAATACCCCATCTTATGTACACCGGCTACACCACGATCGAAACCAAGAAAGCAACCAGGTATTTGGGAGTGACCCTCGATCAGAAGCTATCATATCACGAGCATATACAGCTGACAGCAACGAAGGCAAGAAATTTGGTGTCCGGACTTAGTCGACTAATGGCGAACATAGGTGGACCTACACCTGAAAAAAGAAAACTCTTGACTAATGTGGCCCACTCGATAATATTGTATGGTGCTGAGATATGGTCTAACGCACTTGAACGAGAGTACAAGCGCAAACTGCTAGGCGCGGTGCAGAGAAACTGCACAATGAGAGTGATAAGCGCTTATAGAACGACCTTGGAACCAGTAGCATTAGTTATAGCCGGATGGATCCCGATAAAACTGTTAGCGCAAGAGCGAAGCCGGATCTTTAAGAGAGCGGCGGAGGTCAACAAAATCGAAACCCGCGAGCAAGAGAGAAACCATACTATGAACCAATGGCAGATCACCTGGAACCATGGAAACAGTGGGAAGTGGACCAGAAAATTGATACCCAATTTAGACTGCTGAGTAAATAGAAAATACGGAGTAGTAAACTACTATCTGACGCAGGTGTTAACCGGCCACGGTTGTTTCAACAAATACCTGCATCGAATGGGTAAACTACCAACAAACAAATGCTCTTACTGTACGGAAGTCGACGACGTTGAGCACACGGTGTTTACATGCCGCAGATGGATACTAGAACGAAGTCAAGCAGAAGCACAGCTACGAGAGACCTTCAGTGCTGATAGCCTGGTGACATTAATGCTCAAAAACGAGAACAACTGGAGCATAGTATGCGCTTTCACCGAAAGCGTACTCACGGCGGATCACTTAGGGTGAACACGTTCAGACTGATGAAGTGCTGCAGGGCGGCCCCAGTCTGATCCCTGTACACCAGGGGGCGAGAGAGGGGAGGTGTTTAGCGGGCAAAAGCCCCACACTACCGTCCATCTTTCTTCATTTTGCTACGGTGTCTTTTAAAGATTTTTTACCAACTCAAACAAACAAGAAAAAACATCTTTAGTCTATGAATTCAATACTAGTGTAAGCAATGCATGTATATTAACCATACTGATAACTGCAACAAAAAATCACACACTTTTCTACATACACGCCTGAAGTGTCAACTTGTGAAGTTTCTTCGCTCTGCAACCTAAAACGTGGCAAGTGTCCGCGAACAATTCACGCCAACGTCACGTCACGTCAGCGCACGAATATTTTTTGCTGCAGGGCTCGTGCAGTTGATGCACAAGTTACACCCGCAGTATATTGACACACTTTTTACTTTACTCTAATTCGGCGCAAAATGCACCTGGTCTTAGGAACGAAGCCTGTACAGCCAGAATCACAATAAATCTCGAACTAGAACGTCGGAAACAAACACGTCAACATAATCTTCAAAATACATATTATCCAAAAGTCGAAAATCCAGTAAACTCTCCAGGCAGTAAAATGGCACACACACGCAAAATGACGTCGCATCCCGACGTCGAGTTCTAGAAATCCAAGACGTCACTGACGACGGCTACAGAAGAACTATGTGGATTGACGTAGTATGTTATAGGTACCCTGATGGGCCTGCAGCGGAGGATCGGAGCAACTTACAGATGTAACGGAATGCTATTATCGTTTCTGCGAAACCCGAGTCGGTACCGTATGACTTGGGGTTTACTTTAACAATGGGAGATCCCGTCATATTTTGCATTTCCGTACATAAACGAGTGTCGTTAAAACGGAACTTTAGTCTTCTCAATACAATACATTTAACATGGAAGAAGACTATAGAAGGAACGAAGCCATTGCGAAAATTCATAGCTTGATATGTGGTAGCTCCACAATCGTTTCCGTATGCTAGTGGCGCCGTTATGTTGTAAGATCAGTTATACTATGTTCACATAGCGTAAATGTATAATAAACAATCACGTAGTTTCTCTTTAAAACATGTTTGCCCCTGTCGCGTGTATTTTCACGAATGTAGGCATAACACTTGTTATAAAGTAGCGTTTCGCCTTCATGGTTACAGTTTATATTAGCTCAAATGTATTTGTGATATGAAATAACTGTGGATAAGTGACGCATCAATAATATTGTCCAAAAACAGAGGCAGTCTCAACATAAAAAAAATAACAGCTGCCGAAGTCTCCACATTGCCACCAACATAAGGTGATACATTTGTAGTTCATTCTGTGCTCTAACGTTGACAGTATCGTAGAACCTACTTCGGCAAACAAATGAATAGGATAAGGTTCTCGCTTTATACTGTTGAGTTACAATTCTGTGCTTGGTTTAAACTGCTGAAACACTCATTTAACAAGTATTATACGTCAGCATAGGTATAAAACCACGTATTCATCCACTAGCGTATGTTGGTTTAGGGACCCTGTTAGGTTGGGGTGGAGTGAAGTGATATGGGCGGTTCTTAACAGCGAGGTCTTGAGAGCCGATGACGGTGAAGCGAGGTGAGTGTGGAGCAGCGCCGGAATGCAAGGGTGGGGGAAACGGGAGATCCCCGAGGAAACCCGCCGGCCAGCGACATCGTTCAGCACGATTCTCACATGCGAAAATCCGGGAGCGACCCCGCCGGGAATCGAACCCGGTTCGCCTAGGTGGGAGCCGAGTAGTCTAAACACTAAACCACCGCGTCCACTGTTAGGTCGGGATACTACGTCAAAAAATGATGGCTAAAATCCGCGCATGCGGCCTCTCACAGAAGCATGAAGCCACGGCCTCGGCAGACCACAGACACTCGTCCAGAAACGATCACAGTTATCGCTCATTCCGTTATAAAAGAGTCAAATAATTGTGCCACTGTGCTCTGCCAGAGGGCATAAGCGACCGTATTTGAGACTTGAAAGGAAAATAGCGACGCATTACAAAAGTTACTCGTCTGCCCTCACAACAGAGCTTCAAGCACACGGAAGCAGCCGCGGAGCTACCTGGTGGCAAGCCAGAGAATTAGCGTAAAAAATGTGGAGGAATTTTATAACTACTTCGTTTCCTCTATAAGATAGTATTGTTGAGGCTCCCGCCAGCCTGGTGCTTGAACTGCGTTGCAGGGTGTTTGGAATACAAGTGTTCCTACGAAACTATTAAACGTGCGTCTAAAGTGCTGATCTACGGAAAGAACACGCACTTCAGAAGAGGGCTGTCGAGTGCTTTCAAGACGTCACGGACATTACAAACACCATTTAAAAACTCTCCAATATAGTTAAAAACGACTTTTTCAAAGCTCTGTATCTCGAAATGTACGTGTCAGCTACATACGAAACTACAGAAGGGTCCTGTATTGAACTTTGCTACAGACTTTACACCAATAAAATGATATGGTTACCGCTGAAAGTACTATTGTTACAGGCTGCATGACGAGAACACTGAAGCCTTGCGTTTGGCGGCGAAGGCGTACTTGATGCACGTCAGAGAGTCGCTGTTATCGCTCTAGCGCTTTTCGGCCTCAAACACCGAATATAGCTGCAGGTAGACGGGCCTCGTAATATTGAACGGTAAAAGCAGAAGTGCTCTTCGCTAGCCGGCGTTGCGCAAAGTCCCGGCACCGTCCTACCTGAGCGCATGTCCGAAGGTCAGGCTGAAACCTTACATTTGGCTGTCCATCGTCTTGGCAGCTGAGCCACCGTGGTGGCTACCTCTCTCAGCAGCAGCCACGTCTAACCTTGGTGGGCAAGCGGCCAGCGACTCGAACAAGAAGCTGCCTGTTTCAGACGAACCTAGGTATTCGCATACGACGCAGCACAGGCGTAATTTTTGTGATCAATGCCTGTCCTGCATTTCTTCGACGAAGACTTCGTTTGAACACAGCTGGTCGTTTCAATCGTTTTCTGAACACGGAGATAGCGTTTTATAAAATGTATATTTTTTACGATTTTCTTTTTCTTTTATAATGTAATGGAATTGCTGCAAGAATATCACTTTAAAATCTAAATAAAAAAACTTTAAAAAAAAGTTGAGAGAGGAACTTTAACGACAGTTATATCATGGAAGTACAGGGATGGTGATTCTTTCTACTAACAAGTGGCAGTGTGCGGTCGGTGTAAAAAAAGGCATTGTGTCATATGCATAGTTGTAAGAAGTTAAGTTCAGTGTGTAACTAAAACTAAAACATTAGCTATTCAAACAATTTCGTATACAAAAAATTTTCCTCAACTTTCAGTGGTCTGTACAATGCTGTTTAAAAAGTTAGTATTTCATGTACGAGGTTATACTAATGCTTGATTATAAATCAACTTCATATATAAGCTGTATTTGTTTTTGTGACAGCCGAATAGCAAGCAAAAATTACTCACGAAACACTTAGCTTAAGATAAATATAAAATAGCTGCGCGTATTTCTTCATGTATAATGATACATAGTAAGAAATTTAAACAGTTACATAAAATGTCTCAATCAACATTAAATCCATAGCAGTTATCCGCACACGATCATACGTTATATTCTTAGTGCCGCTGCGAAAAACTGTTGCCAATAATGCAAAATGACCCGTATATTCTCTTCAGAATTTTCACTCACGACGCCATCCCGGTGTTACAATCCGCCGATTTTTACACGGTGTTTGTATATATATGTGTATATATATATATACATAGAAGAAAATTTTAGGTAAATATAAATAATCCAAGATAAGTATGGAAAATTATCAATAATAAAATGGGAAGGATGCTGCAGAAGAAGCACATAAAGTAAAATAATAAATAATGGCTGTGTTAAAAAACAACGTCGGATATAGTAAGTGCCTCAATAAATATTTTGTAAATATAAGCTTTAAATTAAAGGGAGTAATTAATTTAAAGCTCAAACAAGTGATTTCTCAAAGTTTTGATTCAAAAAGTTTAAAGATATATACATGCATGTTTCAGTGTAAGTTACAATAACGAATAACAAACAAAATAATATCGTAATAATTAGAGTCACAGTTCACATAAATAGTTTTGTCATGCCCCGAGCTTCATTGTAGGTAGTGCATAGTATTTTCGAACATGCGTATCAGTTATATAAGTATTTTCAAAATTATTTTTCTTGACGCACATGTAATCGCAGTACGTAAGGTGAATTAATATTCGCAGTTCTTATGTTGAGGACCTCCCTCTCCATATGTGTAATTTCCGTGAGAACACATCAGTGAAAACCTGTGAAAACCTTCTGATTGTCCTTCCTGCCACCGAATTCTCAAACATTAGCGGTGAAATCCAAGTTAAACAGAGAATTGCATGTAGGGCATCCCGAACTCACACGCATTTTCCATACTTTCCACCCCGTGACGTCACAAGGAGGAAACTCGGCTCGAGCTCGTTTCGACCCGCCACCACGATAGATATACTCTATTCGCAGTTTGATTCACACTTTAAATCACATCTTAGAAAAATCACCCCATGTATGACGTGATTGGTTGTTTCCCAAATATGTCACGTATCACAAGCGATTCATACTTCTGTTAACATAAAAGTAACTTATTTTTTGGATAAATTTAACTTTTACTTATATTTTATCTATAAATTATGATACTTAATTTTTTATCAGCATGAATAAAAATAGGGAGAAAATATATCTGTTCGTAATACCTTGTAAGAAATAGTTCAAATGCAATATATTATTAAAGTGAGTGCGCATGAATGTGGTGCGCGGTTATTTTGGTGCAATTTTCTAGACTTGGTTAAACTTTGTTTTTATGACGTGGAGGAATGTCCTGTAAGTAGAACTTTAGCAGGGCTTCAGAAAAGTTGGAAGTAACCGTGAATTGACTATATGCAGATAACGTCAGTTTTCGCCGTGTGTGCCTTTTGCTGAGTGGCTTGGAAATTATTCCGTTGTTGTCACTGAGTGGCAATGTTTCCAACAATGCCAAACGCTATTTTACTTAGAGTTTGATATTTTTTCGTGAATGTTCGAGTGAGTTGCTGAAAAACCATAATCGTGCACGCAGTGGCACGTGGAATAAATTTAGTTTATGTAACATGTGATAATGAAGGAAAACAACTCGAACGCGTGGAAATGACTGTGTGTGAAAGCAGACAAATCCTGCCTAGCAATTACTGCCCTTGGTGACACAGAAGTGTGGGTATTTTACGATGTACCTCATTTACTTAAGAGATTCAGAAATAATTTCATTGACTGGAGTGGAGATATTTGGGCTGCTCTTAACATCGATCTTTTGAGAGCCGTTGACTGTGAAGAGAAGGGAGTATGGAATGCAGCGCCGGAATGCAAAGGTGGGGGGAACGGGGGATACCCGAGAAAACCCGCCGATCAGCGGCATCGTCCGGCACTATTCCCACATGCGAGAATCCAGGAGTAACCCGGCCGGGGATTGAACCCAGTTCGCCTTGGTGGGATGCGAGCAGTCTAACCGCTCTGCCACCGTGGCAACATCCGACGGACAAGAAAACGCCCCTACGAAGTGGCTTTGGACTCGAACATCGTTGCAAAGAAAATATTCTGTAGAGGTTTTCAGATGTGTGTTCAGCAATGCGTTTTGTGAAGAGACTTTGTTACCATTCCAGACGGGTTTTAAAACTTCCATAAAATCACTCATGAGGCGTTATGATGATTGGAAAAAGATTAATGTAATCTACAACTTGACTTCTCAATTTAATCAAGGTTGCCTTGATTCTTTTCCCCGAGACTTTGTGGCTTTGGAGTGTTTTACAACTACTCTGGTCCTTTTTCAGGTACGCAGCAGAATTCATATATCTTCTTATAACGATGGGAAGTACCGGCGATGTTCCGTTGTCAAATTTGCGTCAATACAGGAAGAAAAAAGTGGTGGACCTTCTGCACAATGCAGTTTTAACACAGAAGTCCAGTTTCAAGTGAGTTGTGTATCGACATCTCAGAAAGTGTCTCAATGTGTCAGCATATACGTGAGCCGACAGCTGCGAGGTAGTGGATTTATTAAGTCACAAAGTCAAAACTGAGTTTGTTGAAAGTACGACGGATATATATGTCGCATAAAATCCGAAAGGCTAGATAAAGTGAAACAATTTGAGGTTATGTATGCTGTATTTCACGTGACACAATCCTCAAAACTTACCAAAGTGATCGAGACACTTAAAAGTTTGCTAAAAGAATTTCTTGAAGTACATAAAAATATTTTACGTCTCTACGTAAGAACAGGGGTTGCGGTGGCTGAGCGGTTAGCACGATAGCCTCCCACCAAGGCGAACCGGGTTCAATCCCCGGCCGGGTCACTCCCGGATATTTGCAAGAGGGAATCGTGTGGACGATGCCGCTGTTCGGCGGGTTTTTCTCGGGGATCTCCCGTTTCCCTGACCCTTGCATTACGGCGCTGCTCCATTCTCATCTCGCTTCATACCATTCGTCCCGCGAAAGGCAATGGCAAACCACTATAGTATCATCCTATTTAGTTGCGTTGGTAGTGACGCGGCCTCCATTCCAGCGTTTTGTCCTCGGTTCCGACCAACCTTCGGGTTGCTAACATCCACACAT
>NQII01001231.1:436388-509691 GCA_002778355.1 Clitarchus hookeri
CCACACACATGTAAGAACAAGAATATTTATCCTTATCCGACACCTTAATTACAAAATGAAAACCTGCACAATGAAGAGCTACACTGTGATTAGCTTCTTGTTCAGGAAAACAGCAGTAAAATAATCGCGTGTAAGCATGCTGCTTTCGTCTTCATTTTGTGGTATGCACGGAAGAGTTGTATTTGTTACTAACTCGCTTTATGCCATAAATATGTAAATATTAAAAAATTAACGACGTGACAATGCTTAATAAGTAACGCTTTTATTCATACCAGCAACTTGCATGTGCACAAACTCACAAACTGAATAGCTATACAGGAAATTGTTTCATTTATAATGACAGACGCAGTTCAAATTCTATCATGTTTATTGGTTTAAAAAGAAAATACGATGACGTTACTGGTGTGGCAAAATTTAGAGAAAAAAAAATGTTACTTAATATTTGCAAAGTGCACTGAAACTTGTCAAAATACAACATAAGTGACTCTCGCAATACATTCGTCTGAAATACAAACAGGGACTTCCTTAGGGGTACGCGACAAGTGCGGGCGCACGGGGCCTCGCGCCTGGATAAATACCTTTATTAATAAACAATATTTAAATATTTAGCATTCATTTGGTTGTGTTGTATATACTTCATGATTGTACATATATACAGATACGTTTATTTACAAAATGCAAAATGTTTTATCAGTAGAATGTTATAGCACGAGGCCCGGGCACTCAAGAGCAGAGCATATTGTTGGAGAAGTGATTGCGTTGCGTGTTGGGTGTACGTAATAACTAGTTTGGAAGGGAAGGACCTCGCAAAAGTTCTTGCACCTGGCCTCGCTTTCGCTACACACGGCGCTGAACACAAAGAGTTCAATTTAAAGAGACTGAAAATCTGTGTTATGAACAACGGTATTTTTATCTCCTGTTTCTGCTGTTGCGAGCGAGAAACTATCGCGTGTTTTGGAACATTTGGTTTAGTGACGCCACGGCGCGTCTAGCTACCTCGCTGCTACTCCGCCAAGTCGGATATCCTCCCGGTGACGTCACGCACACCAGCCAATGGCGCGCGAACCGCCGAAACGGACCCGCCTTGGTCGCGTAATCTCTTATATGTTTTACTGGACTTATTATATAGCGGGTATAACTTGACTCTTCCTATACATTTATACAGACATGAACTTTAAAATGAGCTACTAGACACAATAAACTAAACTTTCATACGACTATCCCACCCCTTCTTACACGTCCTCAAAACTGATTGACACTCATATTCTACTCCCATTCCTTTTTATCCGGCTAGGCGGGAAGGAAATCACGCTTGTTTTATTTTACACGATTCAAAACACTTAAAATAGTAGGAAATAGTCTTTTTAATTAGCAAAATTCCTTAACCATCCCATCAGTTAAATTACTCTACAACATATGTCGTTGATATCATGTTTATTTTGGTAACTTCAAAAATGAAAAAAGTTAGCAGACTTCCTATTTTCGTGTGGACTTAAAAAAAATGTCCAATCGAACCCGGTTCGCCTAGGTGGAAGGCGATTAGTCTGACCACAACTTCATGTTGAAAATAAATAGTGATTCGGTGACAGTCATATTGCATTTGTGTTAAACTTGGACCAGCAAAGGGCAAAATCTCAAATTGCATCCTATTTAAAAAATTTATTCTTTTAAGTGTACCCTTTATGTATGTTTATATCCTACTAATAGAATAATGTAAAACATATATTTTGTTTATTACATATAAACAATAAATAAATACATAGGCTAATTAATAAAAAACTTTTCAACTTATTATATTTTGTTGTATTTTTAGTTCTGTGTTGATATTGTACGTAGGTAAAATTGGAAACAGGAGAAATAATCCCTTTTTATTATAGAAAATAAATGCAATCTTGTACTATCTTCAGGTTACCTGATTTCAAGTTTATTTTATTTTGTGGTGGAATTGTATTTAACGAATAAAGCCGGTGCAAAGAATGAGCCAAGTCTAGAAGAGTTTGCCTACGAAGTGTCCGGAAGCCTACTGTATCGGTGTGGATTCCGAACATATAACGTCTACGGCTTGAACTGAGTTGCCCCAGTGGCAGTATTCGAATGAATGGAACGACGACACATCACTGTGTGAGACAGGAGAAATATGATTCTCCGTTTTGAAAACCGTTCTTCAGAGCGGCAGGTCGCTAGCTTACCTCGCGCGAGCGTACCAACAATCCAACTGCGCCAATAAACGCCTCCAGATGGCTCGACTAATGCTGCATTTACAATGCCACGACACACCGACATCACAGCCCCGACTCCGACGCAAATATTTCAACAGCCAATCAGAAGCAAGGTCACCCCGACAAAATCACGGTTCCGACCGGCCGACAAAAGTAGATTCCATTTCTACTTTTGTCGTAGTCTGACTCGCTGGGCAGTATAAATAATAACATAATCACAACCTTACAAAACAAACTGTCGTGCATGTGTCACAGCTGTGGGAAATTTTACTCTAAAAATATGTTACAGGTATATACTGATTATTGTGTAGAATAAAGATGCCTGGTTGTTGATGTGACGGAAATAAATAATGATGTAGATAGTATATTTAGATAGCTTTCGACTATTTTGACAACAAAATAGTGGACAATATGTTGTGATTTATATGCATTCCAACAAGAAGTATAGCACATTACTGGCCATTTTAAGATTTGCCAACAGCTACGATACGCTTGTCGGATGGGAACTGTCGGAGTATTGTAAACACTGAACACATATTGGTGGCCGACATTGTCGGATGAACATGTCGTGTCCTATTGTCGGAGCATGTTCGTCGTGGTATTGTAAATCCAGCATAACACCGCCTCGCCGTCCGTAAGATAACGGATGCACACATTCAGTAGTGTGCAGTCTCTACGAACAACTAAACAAAACTTATATAAAGCTTGCAAGGCGCCAAAACATTTGGTGAGGTAATGCAATAAAAACGCAATTCAGCGGAAACTCTTGAACTTCCTGAAGCTAATGAAAACGTAATAGTGTGCAATTCTAGCCATACCACACATCACGCAAATCACTGGCCCATGCTGTATTTATATGTGTTAAACATAATTTCTACACCGATTCTTCAAAATGGCCGATAAACAACCCCAAACCGGAATCTTACTAGGATGCCGTTTGGAGAATGCAACATCAGGTTTCAGAGTCACAGAAATTTACCCATTCAGTGTTGATGCAATTCCAGACTCTCCTTTCGTTGTTAGCTTACCATCAATTGAACATTTAAATTATGGGCCTCAACCAGATCCTTTGATTGAAACGAATCCCGAGAAAACTTTATATTACTAGAACCTCTTCCGGTGTCCTAAATGAAGATACCCAGCTTAATTCATGGTTGAATGTAAGCAACGCGGAAATGCAGATAGACATTTACCATGACATAACTGAAGAGTTCAGTACTTCTACGAAGAGTCAAGAAATATTTAGACCAACAGTAGATTGTGAGATATTTATGACTCGAAACGTGACGTCACATCTACTATTTCTCCAAACACGTGCAGCCGTAGTAGTCTTCACGACCAAGCCCTGAATACACTTGCTGTCAAAAAGTGAAGCACCTTGAAGGAATGGTCAAAATTTAACTTAATTTTGCACACATGAATACTATCTCTGGGTGGTTATGGTCGAAGTGATATGTAAAGTCTAGAATGGCCCCAGAGTGTAATAGTGGGTCCACAACGATGATAGAAATATTGTTATAAGACGTCTGCAGAAAGGTCACCGAACACAGAGTATGTCTTGTAGAGGATTATACAGCATTACCAGTACTTATCGGAGTTTTATAGCAGCCGCACTATGGGTTTTAATGGGGCTGGGCAGATGTTTCGTACAATTTACCAGGGATATGAGAAATCCCAATATCTCTGTGGCCCAATGTTGGAACACACACACACACACACACACATACACACACGCCGTACGAGGGTACTATCACCTGTCATTCATTGTGCGGAGAACATAATTAGTGTTCAGAAAAGTCCGTGCGATTTGGACAAACGCGTCACTTAACAGGTATGCTTAATTAACCATAGGCATGTCAATAAAACGTGCGAGAGAGCTGTATGAACAACAAACGAAGTTTGAGAGAGACACGATAATAAGACTGCGAGAGGCAACGTGGACGGCTTCCCATATAGCCCATCATTTGGGCAATTCGGCCTTCACAGTAAGATTGTGTTGGGAGCAGTGTGCCCATTCACAGAATACCGGATCTGAACGACTCCAAAAGACCGTTGAGGATGGGGACTGTTGGATTGATAGTCACGAGAAGCGAGCGGCTTCCCTGTTCACCATCCAGTGAAATGCGACAGCTTCACTAGAGCACTATATCTCTCCTTGAAGCATATGCAGACGTATAGAAAACGCAGATCTGCGATCTCGACGACCTTTATGTGTTCAGCAATTAATGCCTTAAAATCTTCGTTTTCTTCTTCAGTGGTAACAACATGGAATTTCATGGACTAACGACTTATTGTATTGCCTTCAGCGACGAATCTCACTTTTATTTGGGAATGGATGACCTCTGTGCCAAAGTTTGAAAGACAGCCTTTGAGCGCTACAATTTCTGTCCCATTTTAGGTGGGACAATCAATACACAGAGGTAAACTGAAGACGCCCAGCGGCCATGGTTGAGTGCCCAGTAGCCAGTTTTCAGCAAGATAACGCTCGCCTGCACGGAGATCGGGTTTCTCAGGACCGTCTACGTTATGTTTAAACTCTTCCGTGGCCCGCACTATTACCTTATTTGTCGCCCACCAAAAAATTACGGGACCAGATGAAACGCCAGCTTCCTCCACTTCGGAGATTTGGGAAATACTTAGCAGCAACTGTGTGTCAATATGTCTCAGATAACGTAAATCGTTCGTTTGATTACATGGATGGTAATAATGCATTTATCCAGGCTCAAGGGGCTGCGGTGGTGTAGTGGTCAGACCACTTGCCTCCCACCAAGGCGAACCGGGTTAGTTTCCTGGCGGGGTTACTCCTGGATTTTTGCATGTGGGAATCGTGCTGGTCAGCGGGGTTTCGCGGGGATCTCCTGTTTCTCCCATCCTTGCATTCCGGCGCTGCTCCATACTCACCTCGCTTCACCCTCATCGGTTCTCAAGACCCCGATGTTAAGAATCGCCCAATCCTCTCCTCTCTACTCCACTCCAGATTCAACGCAGTCTGACGATGTACTAAATGTGCATTTATTTTGTGCCACAAGTGGGATAGAACATATTCTTCGTGGAATTATAATAATTGAAATAACTTCTCCCTTTCGTTTGTGCCATCGCGCTAATATGTTATTTTTAATCCAACAATTCCTTATGGTGCGCAAATTTTTATGGCAATTAGTGTATGTGTTTACTGCATAATTTAAATTTGTTTGGATGTTTGCTTACACTTTACGGTTGACTCGGCAGTTATTGTGTGGTTATCAATACATTAGTTCTCTCTGTACTTAGCTCTACAAATTTTTATGCCTACTGTAGTATACACAGTTTGAACCCAGGCAAAACAAAAATTGTCATCTTGTAAGATGAATAAGGGTTCACATCTGAAAGGCAGCAGCAGATAATGCTCAAACTTTCAGAATAACATCCTCATATTCTAACGAACAAATTACTGCTTAAATTTACAATGGCTTAAAAAAGGGAATTTGTAAATATTTAGTGAGCACGAACACTATTGTGTGGTGAATATTATGGGAGGTAAGTGGCAATGAATCTAAGTTTGAAATGGACGAATGCAAAAATATCCGGAAGCATTTAAGATGAAGCAACAAACATAGGAATCGTGTTTCAAGAAATGGGGATCTTATAAAATGTGGTTGGTCAAATTGTTCCCCTTCATGGCTTAAGAAGTCACCCTATTTTCGCAGGTAACTTTGTAAACTTGGTGGTAATGAAATATTCGGGGCAAGTTTTACTCAATATTTCGAAATAAAGACAAAGGTCCTCTCGTTTGAACTCGCTCCGATAAACAATTTTCGAGAAAACGCGGCTTAAAATTTCGAAGTTGTGTTGTAGCCCTACGTGGGTAGGCAACACTACTATCACCCGCGCGACACCCTCCTATTTGGAATAATAGACAATAAAATATTTTATTTGAGCCTTAGATGTTAACTTTTAAGTGAGGTGGAACATACACACTGTGTTTATTACTTACATGGCAATATTAATTTTAAAATGTGGTTAAAGGATAAGAAATGGCTGAAAGGAAAATGTAACCAGGGCCTTAAAAGTGCTCAATTTAACGTGAACAGTCTATACCTAGTCATTTCTTCAACACTTAAAAATAATAATAATTGATGTATATTCCCGCGCTTAGAACACGTGTACTGTAGCCAGGTTAATGGCCTCATAATAAAACACAACTTGTTTATTTAGAAGGAAATCGAGCCCTGTCGGATTGCAAACGGTAGTCTTACTCACAAGCGGAAGTGAACGATCTTTAATAAACTATAACCTTTTTGAAAATGAAATAGTCTGTTGTCCCAGAATAATTTGGCTTGATTTACGCTGGAAGATGTGGCACCGTGATATGAAATTAGTCGGCTATATTTAACATACTTCTGAGCAACACACATGTCTATTTTTGATTGGCCTGGCTGCAGGCAGTCTCGTTGGTCGGCGTCGAGTCCCTGCGCGCTGTGTACCAGTACTCTCGCTGACATAGTATCCCTTTATTTTCACAATGCACAAAATGTGCAATACAAGTTAATCCATTTCCTCGAGCAGGCGCCTCGGTGTAATTCCTACGCCATTCTAATCACGTCTAATAGTGCACATCAACTCAACGAGTTATGGATAACAAATGCTTCGTGAACTGACGTCACATTGTCGCCAATTTTTGGATAAGTGATTTCAAACCTAATCAAACGTAATCTTAGTTAATTAAGCTGGGTTGTTTTACGTACATCAACATTAAATTACGTGAACTTGTGTCAAGTTTGTTTACATGGAGTGCGGCCTCCATATTTGATTTCAGCCAACATGTCAAAACCAGTGCATGGCTGCTATTCCGTTTCTCAGAGCAATCGTGTATACATAACCGTTAATGGAACAACGATTCGCGGGTTTTCAAGTTGTTGCATTAACGTAGGTAATCAAACGCCATGTGCAACACATGCAGTTAGGCTGAACGAAGTAAATTGCTTCGAAAATAAAATTTTTATTCTGCTTCTGTGACGGGCTTACATGGCAGTTAACTACTGGAGCATCGATATTGTCTCTCTCGGATCTCAGCCATTCTAGAGAATAAAGTAGATGAATGAGGCGGTTTGACGAAAAGCGGAAGAAAGGAAGAAACTTCATGGTAGCATTGTTGGCTGCGCTGAGGCCAAGTTTCGAGCAGGGACTACAAGAAAAGGAAAATAATAGGTCTATATGACACCAAATTTCTTAGGATTTTCAGTTTTCTGTTGGTATTTTTGCTTGGCGTTGAAAAACATTTCGAACCCCCTCGAGGTATCCGGCTTAACAAAAGATTCACATTAATAATTTAATTGGACCTTTACTAGTTCCCGTGCTAATAACCATCCAGTTAAATTCTATATGTCATTCAATAATAATAATAATAATGCCATTAAAGTTTAAAAAATTTACCAATGGGTTTGCTTAAACGAGTAATAAAACAAGTTCTCTCCTTCCATTATGTTCACAGCCAAGACAGCGAAAACTTGTGTAACTGCCTAGATTGTATATGGTCATTTACATATAAATTAATAGATCTGTAAACCATACTTGTTTGTCAAATGAAAAATAATTTTATTATTAGGTCTTTTAATCTGACACATGCAAAATAACTCAAACGTTTATGGCGAAAATGAACATAATTGTATAGTACTTTATAAGCATGACACTGTGGTAGTTTTAAAAAGGATGTACATTATCTTCCTCCCTGTGTTAATGCTTCCAATGGTTTGTTATCTAAGGCTGCTGTTCTATACCTTACACTGAAGTTTTGAAGTTCAAATTTTCTTTAAGAATGTTTCAGCTGTATTATACGAGTATAAATACGGACAAAAAAGTTAAGCACATAGAGTGAGGGGTGTGAACTGAAACTGCAGTTTTAAAAGGTAATGTGGATTTATTGCAACGATTACAATATTAGATCACACTTAGACAACAGTGTTGGGAGTACGGACTTGCTGCTTGTCTCGTGTCAGTAGGATGTAGCACCCTCTCAGTCTTGAATACGTACGCCGAATAGATTTTCAAGCAGTCGTGCAGGCATTGTATCCTCTCCTGAGGTAAATCAGTCCATATATGTAACTGGCCCTCGATGTTCTGCAGATCGACACAGGTGCCGAGTTGATACATGAGATGATCCCACAAATGTTCTATCGGGAATAGATCGAGGGACCTTGCTGTTCGCGAGAGAACTTAAACATGACGCACGCTATATGACGTGTGTGTGGATGAGCATTGTCTTGTTGAAAGACTATTGCAAGGTACTGTTTCATAAAGGGTTTACACGGAGTGCGGCCTCCACATTCGATTTCAGCCAACATGCCAAAACCATGTTGTAATTTGATTTCACTTCGTTTCCTTGGGCAGTTCAACTCTCACTGAAAATATCAAGCCAAAATTATCGATAGGCTGTGCTTTCGCAGTAGCTGCACATACTTAGATACGGGATCAAGCCAGATTTTGCCATTTTGCTCCACGCGAGGTTTCTGTCCTCGCTGAGCTGACCTGAGGACGCAGAGTCCCTCGAATCACTACCAGATGTGACCTGCCATCATGCTCTATGGCTCCTCGCATTGCAATGCCAAAATAAATGCCAGTGCGCCTCTCCACTACATTTTCAGGATTTGTCATTCATATCTCATTAGCGCCACCGTACTCGCACAAGACTATCATCCATGGTTACGGAGAACCAAGATTCATCGCTGAACATGATGTGACGCCACTCGCCGTTCTTCCCACCAGGGCACCACTTCAGATGCCACCATCTCTGCTCTGTTGTTATCGGAAACATACGCATGGGACGGTGAGCCATTAGTATGGCCGATGCCAGTCGCCTAGAAGTGGTGTGGGATGACACAGGATGTTGTAAAGTGTCCAGTAACTGTGGACAGATGGCAGACGCCGATGTAATGGATTGAATGATGCTCGGCGCTAAGTACGCCGATCCTCCCTCCTTGTGGTATGTCCCTGTCTTGGTGGATCGGAACCTTCGCGATGTGCGCGATTGTGGTGACCTCACGTACACATTGGTTCCAACATCGTGCTACTGTGACATCGGTATACACCACACGCCTGGTTATTGCACCATACATCGAACAGGCCTCACCCATACTCAAAATTCGGCTCCTATAACACTACGTTAAGGGTTAGTAATGTTGTCTGATGCTCTACGAAGTATACTCTGTATTTAGTACCCTTCCCTCACTGTGTTGACTGACTGACTGACGCTCCGACCACGCCATACAGAACTATCGTTATAATCGTAGTAGAAAACTAATGCACTTTGGTAGCCGTTCTAAACTTTCTATATCATTACAACTCTTACCAGCGATCGTATGTACATATACCAAATTACGTCTAATTGATACCATTCCATCTAGGCACTCCCCTTTTTTTCAACCCGTGTATATTTTGTTAATTTTTTTTCTTGTGACATTAATTATTATAAGTGCAATAGTCTTAAATAAACTACACAGGTTATTTGGTTGTTGCTTGTTCTACTATGAAATACGTTCGTTGCAATAAAAAATTCAGTACCTAGAAGGATACGTCGAAATGTAATGAAACTTTGCACAGTCAATGGGGACGAGGGTACAAATGACTAAGATAAAGACAAATGGGTTGTTTATTCAAGGAAATTTGTACAGTTGAAAAGGACTTCTAACACATTGTTGCGCCACTCCTAGCGTGGATAGATGCGGCTATACAGTCAGCACGGAGTCATAGGGACGTCTGGTGCTATCCTGTGCCATGTAGAAGATCGCGTCATAGTTATTGCAACTGCCATTACAGGTGCTGCAGACTCGTTTTTGGCTGAAGCTGCAGCCCCAGCTGGCTCCGTACATATTCTGTATGCAAGTTTAGAGACCGGGCTGGTCGAGGAAATGTGTTGACAGAGTGAGAGTAGTCATTCGGAAACCCGCGCCTCACGTGGGAGTTCATTACCACGTTGTGAAGTATCCCGTTGTAACCGTGCAATGAAGGGAAGCATACACGGCCGTAGAACCTCCTGTACGTACTGCTGCCAAGTCAGTGTTCCCTTTAACCACTACCAGGGAAGCTTGAGAACCGTATAAGATGGCTTCTTACACCATGCCGCCATCAGTTCTGGCACAACGATGATAAAAATGAAGTCCGGATTTGTGCGCTGTTCAGCGTCCTTCCATACTAGAAAAGGGTTGTCAACTACGTCCAGAAAAACAGGATTCTTCACTAAAGATGACGTTTCGCCATTTATGAACCTTCCATGCCACCCAATTACTACAACAAAACTGGGAACGAAGTCGCTGTTATCGAGATGTAGTGCAAAACAGCGTTGCGGGACGTAGATAATGGGTCTTCTTATGCGAGTTATCTCACAATTGGGCGGTGGAAACAGAGGTTATTAGTGATGCAGCTTTATGTGAGTGAGTGAAGAGATTTGGGCGGCTCTTAACAGTGAGGTCTTGAGATCCGATGAGGGTGAAGCGAGGTGAGTATGGAGCAGCGCTGGAATGCAAGGGTGGGGGAAATAGGCTAGGTAAATTAGGAAAAAAAATGGCCTTTAGCGGAAAGTTTAGGTATAGTCGTAATCGTTGTAATTCCTTATGTTTTTTGAGTCGCTGAACACGAGTCTGAGGTTTTCTGACAGAATTTTTGCCCGGAACATTGTTTTTTTTTTTTTTTGCAAAAAACCTCGAAATTTTGGCACTTTTTTTGGTTTTCTGCCTATATCTTGGGAACTATGCGTTTTGTCGAAAAGACCACTCTTTATCAAATAAAAGTAGACAAAAGTGCCTACATTTTGCGTCCATAATATTTTTTTCTACGACCAACTGTTCCGCCACTAGAGCGTGCCAAAAAATGGGCAAAATTCCCAAAAATCGCAAAAACGCCATATTTCGACTTTCTACGCCCGATGTCAGTGGAAACGACTCATGTTATGATAATTTTGACCACGTATTGTATTGAACTTGATTAAATACACTTAAAAATAAATACGGGGTCTGCTGAAATACACTTGAAATAAATATTGGGTCCAATTGTTTTCAAAGAATTGTCTAAAATCAAATTGAAAGAAAGGAGACAAATTAGTGAAAAAAAGTAAAAATCATCCGGCCTGCTGGGTGGACCATGTCCTTGGCAGCAGGGCAACACGTTTGCGAGCAAATTGAAAATTTCTGTGATTTCATTTGAAACCTCGCATCATCACCATGGCCTGGCAGATGCAAGAATCGCTCGTGACAACAAGGATTGTGCAAAGATGTATGACTGGTTGCAGGAACATTTCCCATTCTCACAGAACCCCCATTTGTTTTCTCTTAGCACAGGAGTTGTTGCTGACAACAGGGTCGACTGCCATCAGGCTTGGGAAAAAGGCATGGACGGCATTATTAAAAGAGCTACAGACAACTCTAATTTTGGTGATGTCAAATTTCAACTTAATGACCGTGTCCAGCCACTTGCCATAATGAGCAACGCAATGACAGTAGAAAACGAAGTTTTCCCCATTAATCCCACCATGTTGTTTCAACGAATCAGTGTGGTTAAGAATTCAGATCTAGAACTGGAATACTTCTTGACGTACGACCTGGGGCCTTACTCTTTCTCTCTGTTTGAGAATGGTCTGCGAAAAGGGACCAAATCAAAGTTATACAAAGAATTCGTCCCCATTCAAAACAAGGACTTCAGCGGTCAAGTGCAGTACGTGATCGATGGTGGGTTGTTGCTGCACAAAGTTGTCTGGCCCGACAACCAATCTTTTTCAAAAATATGTGACAGATACGTTGGATACGTTATAACAACATATGGATCCCAAACAAGAATTGTCTTTGATGGGTACTCCGAACATGCGCAAGGTGGAACGAAAAGTGCAGAAAGGTTGAAAAGATCTATGAAAACTAGTTCCGCGGACATCCTCTTTGATGAAACCATGACCCCGACCACAAAGAAAGAAAAATTCCTGGCCAACCCAAATAACAAAAAACGACTGATTGCCATGATAATGAAGAAGCTTGCCTCACAAAACATGACAGCGAAACAAGCACCAGAAGATGTGGACACGCTGATAGTCACAGAAGCGCTGTCACTGGCTAAATCCAATGAGAGTGTGGTCGTGGTGGGAGTAGATGTAGACCTGTTGGTGATTCTCATTGGTTTGTGCAAGTAAAACAACGTTTTCTTCTTAAAGCCAGGAAAAGACAAAACTCCATCAACAACATACTCTCCACTCATCGCTGTAAAGAACAAGACTGTTGCAGAGAACATTCTGTTCTTAAATTCTATGAGTGGCTGTGACACAACGTCAGCACCATTCAACCAGGGGAAATTGAAGTTTGTAAAAGCACTCACATAAAATCGTGACCTTGCTGACGTCGTCAGTGTTTTCAAAGACAGCAACGCCACTCCCCAGACCATCGCAGCAGCCGGAGAACGATTTTTGGTCGAAGTATACGGCTACAGTGGGAGGACTCCACCCTCTCTGAACCACCTGCGCTTCCTTCATTACAAGAAAGCAGCGTTCAAGGCTTCGTCGAAAATAGCTGCTCTACCACCTTCAGCAGCTGCAGCGGCACAGCACAGTACCTTCAAGTGCAGCAATGGATGGGGGTCGAGAAACGAGCNATGCCAAAACCATGTTGTAATTTGATTTCACTTCGTTTCCTTGGGCAGTTCAACTCTCACTGAAAATATCAAGCCGAAATTATCGATAGGCTGTGCTTTCGCAGTCCCTGCACATACTTAGATACGGGATCAAGCCAGATTTTGCCCTTTTGCTCCACGCGAGGTTTCTGTCCTCGCTGAGCTGACCTGAGGACGCAGAGTCCCTCGAATCACTACCAGATGCNTTTTGCTCCACGCGAGGTTTCTGTCCTCGCTGAGCTGACCTGAGGACGCAGAGTCCCTCGAATCACTACCAGATGCGACCTGCAATCATGCTCTATGGCTCATCGCATTGCAATGCCAGAAGAAATGCCAGTGTGCCTCTCCACTACATTTTCAGGATTTGTCATATCTCCTTGGCATTACCGTACTCGCACAAAGACTATCCATGGTTATGGAGAACCGAGATTCATCGCTGAACAAGATGTGACGCCACTCGCCGTTCTTCCCATTAGGGCACCACTTCAGATGCCACCATCTCTGCTCTGTTGTTATCGGAAACAATATGCATGGGACAGTGAGCCATTAGTATGGCCGATGCCGGTCGCCTAGACGTGGCGTGGGATGACACGGGATGTTGTAAAGTGCCCAGTAGCTGTGGACAGATGGCAGACGCCGATGTAATGGATTGAATGATGCTTGGCGCTAAGTACGGCGATCCTCCCTCGTTGTGGTATTTCCCTGTCTTGGTGGATCGGAGCCTTCGCGATGTGCGCGTGTGTGGTGGCCTCACGTACACGTTGGTTCCAATATCGTGCTACTTTGACATCGCTATGCACCACACGCCTGGTTATTGCACCATGCGTCGAACCGGCCTCACACATACTCAAAATGCGGCTCCTGTAACACTACGTTAAGGGTTAGTAATGTTGTCTGATGCTCTACGAAGTATACTCTGTATTTAGCACCCTTCCCTCACTGTGTTGACTGACTGACTGACGCTCCGACCACACCATACAGAACTATAGTTATAATCGTAGTAGAAAACTAATGCACTTTGGTAGCCGTTCTAAACTTTCTATATCATTACAACTCTTACCAGCNGAAAACTAATGCACTTTGGTAGCCGTTCTAAACTTTCTATATCATTACAACTCTTACCAGCGATCGTATGTACATGTACCAAATTACGTCTAATTGATACCATTCCATCTAGGCACTCCACTTTTTTGTCAACCCGTGTATATTTTGTTAATTTTTTTTCTTGTGACATTAATTTATATAAATGAAATAGTCTTAAATAAACTGCACAGGTTATTTGGTTGGTTATGATTGTTCTAATATGAAATACGTTCATTGCAATAAAAAATTCAGTACCTAGAAGGAGACGTCGAAATGTAATGAAACTTTGCACAGTCAATGGGGACGAGGATACAAATGACTAAGATAAAGACAAATGGGTTGTTTATTCAGGNATGACTAAGATAAAGACAAATGGGTTGTTTATTCAGGGAAATTTGTACAGTTGAAAAGGACTTCTAACACATTGTTGCGCCACTCCTAGCGTGGATAGATGCGGCGATACAGTCAGGCACGGAGTCATAGAGACGTCTGCTGCTATCCTGTGTCATGTAGAAGATCGCGCCATAGTTATTGCAACTGCCATTACAGGTGCTGCAGACTCGTTTTTGGCTGAAGCTGCAGCCCCTGCTGGCTCCGTACATATTCTGCATGCAAGTATAGAGACCGGGCTGGTCGAGGAAATGTGTTGGCAGAATGAGGGTAGTCCTCGGAAACCCGCGCCTCACGTGGGAGTTCATTACTACGTTGTGAAGTAATCCCATTGTAACCGTGCAATGAAGGGAAGCATACACGGCCGTAGAACCTCCTGTGCGTACTGTTGCCAAGTCAGTGTTCCCTTTAACCACTACTAGGGAAGACTGAGAACCGTAGAAGATGGCTCCTTACACCATGGCGCCATCAGTTCTGGCACAACGATGATAAAAATTAAGTTCGGATTTGTGCGCTGTTCAGCGTCCTTCCATACTAGAAAAGGGTTGTCAACCACGTCCAGAAAAACAGGATTCTTCACTAAAGATGAAGCTTCGCCATTTATGAACCTTCCATGCCACCCAATTACTACAAAAAAAACTGGGAACGAAGTCGCTGTTATCGAGATGTAGTGCAAAACAGTGTTGCGGGACGTAGAGAATGGGTCTTCTTCTGCGAGTTATCTCACAATTGGGCGGTGGAAACAGAGGTTATTGGTGATGCAGCTTTATGTGAGTGAGTGAAGAGATTTGGGCGGCTCTTAACAGTGAGGTCTTGAGATCCGATGAGGGTGAAGCGAGGTGAGTATGGAGCAGCGCTGGAATGCAAGGGTGGGGGAAATAGGCTAGGTAAATTAGGGGGAAAAAATGGCCTTTAGCGGAAAGTTTAGGTATAGTCGTAATCGTTGTAATTCCTTGTGTTTTTTGAGTCGCTGAACACGAGTCTGAGGTTTTCTGACAGAATTTTTTCCCGGAACATTTTTTTTTTTTTTTTTGCAAAAAACCTCGAAATTTTGGCACTTTTTTTGGTTGTCTGCCTATATCTTGGGAACTATGCGTTTTGTCGAAAAGACCACTCGTTATAAAATAAAAGTAGACAAAAGTGCCTACATTTTGCGTCCATAATATTTTTTCTACGACCAACTGTTCCGCTGCTAGAGCGTGCCAAAAAATGGGCAAAATTCCCAAAAATCGCAAAAACGCCATATTTCGACTTTCTACGCCCGATGTCAGTGGAAACGACTCATGTTATGATAATTTTGACCACGTATGGTATTGAACTTGATTAAATACACTTAAAAATTAATATGGGGTCTGCTGAAATACACTTTAAATAAATATTGGGTCCAATTGTTTTCAAAGAATTGTCTAAAATCAAATTGAAAGAAAGGAGACAAATTAGTGAAAATAAGTAAAAAATCATCCGGCCTGCTGGGTGGACCATGTCCTTGGCAGCAGGGCAACACGTTTGCGAGCAAATTGAAAATTTCTGTGATTTCATTTGAAACCTCGCATCATCACCATGGCCTGGCAGATGCAAGAATCGCTAGTGACAACAAGTATTGTGCAAAGATGTATGACTGGTTGCAGGAACATTTCCCATTCTCACAAAACCCCCATTTGTTTTCTCTTAGCACAGGAGTTGTTGCTGACAACAGGGTCGACTGCCATCAGGCTTGGGAAAAAGGCATGGACGGCATTATTAAAAGAGCTGCAGACAACTCTAATTTTGATGATGTCAAATATCAACTTNTGGTGATGTCAAATTTCAACGTAATGACCGTGTCCAGCCACTTGCCATAATGAGCAACGCAATAACAGTAGAAAACGAAGTTTTCCCCATTAATCCCACCATGTTGTTTCGACGAATCAGTGTGGTTAAGAATTCAGATCTAGAACTGGAATACTTCTTGACGTACGACCTGGGGCCTTACTNGAGAATGGTTTGCGAAAAGGGACCAAATCAAAGTTGTACAAAGAATTCGTCCCCATTCAAAACAAGGACTTCAGCGGTCAAGTGCAGTACGTGATCGATGGTGGGTTCTTGCTGCACAACGTTGTCTGGCCCGACAACCAATCTTTTTTAAAAATATGTGACAGATACGTTGGATACGTTATAACAACATATGGATCCCAAACAAGAATTGTCTTTGATGGGTACTCCGAACATGCGCAAGGTGGAACGAAAAGTGCAGAAAGGTTGAAAAGATCTATGAAAACTAGTTCCGCGGACATCCTCTTTGATGAAACCATGACCCCGACCACAAAGAAAGATAAATTCCTGGCCAACCCAAATAACAAAAAACGACTGATTGTCATGATAATGAAGAAGCTTGCCTCACACAACATGACAGCGAAACAAGCACCAGAAGATGTGGACACGCTGATAGTCACAGAAGCGCTGTCACTGGCTAAATCCAATAAGAGTGTGGTCGTGGTGGGAGTAGATGTAGACCTGTTGGTGATTCTCATTGGTTCGTGAAGGAAAACAACGTTTTCTTCTTAAAGCCAGGCAAAGACAAAACTCCATCAACAACATACTCTCCACTCATCGCTGTAAAGAACTAG
Organism: Clitarchus hookeri; assembly: GCA_002778355.1. Classification (NCBI taxonomy): domain Eukaryota; kingdom Metazoa; phylum Arthropoda; class Insecta; order Phasmatodea; family Phasmatidae; genus Clitarchus; species Clitarchus hookeri. The sequence goes on from NQII01001231.1 coordinate 453,307, forward strand.
ACTGTTGCAGAGAACATTCTGTTCTTAAATTCTATGAGTGGCTGTGACACGACGTCAGCACCATTCAACCAGGGGAAATTGAAGTTTGTAAAAGCACTCACTAAAAATCGTGACCTTGCTGACGTCGTCAGTGTTTTCAAAGACAGCAACGCCACTCCCCAGACCATCGCAGCAGCCGGAGAACGATTTTTGGTCGAAGTATACGGCTACAGTGGGAGGACTCCACCCTCTCTGAACCACCTGCGCTTCCTTAATTACAAGAAGGCAGCGTTCAAGGCTTCGTCGAAAATAGCTGCGCTACCACCTTCAGCAGCTGCAGCGGCACAGCACAGTTACAGGGTGTACCTTCAAGTGCAGCAATGGATGGGGGTCGAGAAACGAGCTGAGGATTGGGGTTGGAAGAGGACCAGCAACGGGCTCGAACCAATCACGACTCTTCTAGCATCCGCTCCCCCTGAACTGCTCAAGTTGGTAATGTGCAAGTGCACCAAGACCTGTGCACGGAACTGCAGCTGCCTGAAGGGGGGGGGGGACTAAAGTGCACTGATCTGTGCATCCACTGCGTGCACAGATCATGCAACAACGCAGCGGTGCTCCTAAGCGACGATGAGGACGAGGTCGAAGATTGGGACCTTCAAGTTGAACTTGGGATTCAACTGCGAACTGAGGAGGAAGCGTTAGAGTCACTGGAGGAGGAGGAGGAGGAGGAAGAAGAAGAAATAGCTACGAGCTCCAAAGGTATGTAACATCACCTATAAATCCAAACCTTGCTTTCACATTATTAGTACCTATCAACTTCTTTTACGTATAGTAGAACCATCATATTCCTATATTTGCAACAATATCTCAAGTACGCCACTAATTCCATCCTTTTCTTTACAGATGTGTCTTTCCAACGGGCCTCTGTCGACGAGTGAAACCCCACAAGTTACGCCACAGGTTAATAACAGTAAATATATCTGAAGTACATAGGTACCTACCTACAGCATATTCCTTACCAATACTACCAACTAACAACCACTAACACCCACTTTTCCTGTCTGTTCCAGATGAATGAATACCCCATCCACCGGAAAATACCCAATAAATGGACTGGACCTGTACATACAAATACCTACANGAATGAATACCCCACCCACCGGAAAATACCCAATAAATGGACTGGACCTGTACATACAAATACCTACAAATACCTGTTTTAGTTTCATCATTCTTCAAAATTGTATTTTACCTGCAATTACGCAATTTATTATTAGTATTAAGTATTTTTAATGTAAATATAACACTAGCTAAGTATAACTTTTTTCACTAATGTGTCTCCTTTCTTTCAATTTGATTTTAGACAATTCTTTGAAAACAATTGGGCCCAACATTTATTTTAAGTGTATTTCATCAAGTTCAATACCATACATGGTCAAAACTGTCATAACATGAGTCGTTTCCATGGACATCGGGCGTAGAAAGTTGAAATATGGAGTTTTTGCGATTTTTGGGAATTTTGCCCATTTTTTGGCGTGCTCTAGCGGCGGAACGTATTGTCGTAGAAAAAAATGTTATAAACAAAAAATATCAGCAATTTTGTTTAATTTAATTTTGTATAGAGTGGTGTTTTCTAAAAAAAAAAAAAAAAAAACTCATTGTTCCCAAGATATAGGCAGAAAACCAAAAAAAGTGCCAAACTTTCAAGGTTTTTTTTGCCAAAAAAAATTATGTTCCGGAAGAAAAAAATTCTGTCAGAAAACCTCAGATTCGTGTTCAGCGACCCAAAAAACATAAGGAATGACAACGATTACGACTATACCTAAACTTTCCCCTATTTTTCCTAATTTGCCTAACCTAAAACCGGAGATCCACGTGAAAACTCGTCCACCAGCGGCATCGCCCGGCACGATTCCCACATGCGACAATCCGGGGGCGACCCCGTCGGGCGTCGAATCCGGTTCGCCTTGGAGGGAAGCAAGTAGTCTAACCACTACACCACCACGGCGTGTTTGGATGGTATGAAGAAAGACTGTTGGTTCAGTTCGTGCCTGTCGAACGTTAAAAGGTTTTTTTTTTCTTTTGGTAGTAATTTTTCTTCCCAAGCATTCCCGGCGCGTACATGTTCCCGCAATTTCAAACAGCTTACAACACCGTCCCACAGCTCGGTCGCTACGGTCCTGGTAGCGGACAACTCGACAGAACGCCCACCTTGTCTGCTGTAGTACAACAATTCACCCTCTCTAAAACTCATACCTGTGTCGAATACGCCGCCGACGCTATTCGTAGACATTCACTCCGCACCCACACTGATTGGAGCGTCGGAGCGGTTTGTGCTCTGTCATTCCGATCACCCAGCGGCCATTTTACCTCAATATTCCCCCCCCCCCAAATCATTTAAATTTCCTTCAAAATTTCCCATTTTTACCTCAAAAAAGCACCGATCTCCCCAGTTGCAAAAACGATCCCCAGAAAGGTATTTTCGATCCATCGGAAGGATTTGCGGGGATAGTTTTAGAGGGCAGAGCAGTGGTGGCCATAATGGTTTTATAGGTATAGGTTATGCCAAATCGATACACAGGGTCCAAGGTCCGGAGTCAGACCTGACCATCAGCAATCTTGGTTTTGTCAGCCATCTTGTCCGCCATGTTGGATGTCGGTGAACTTGACCTTTGATATTGACCCCGTTCCCATAACCTTCGATAGTTTTAACCCCAAAAAAAAAAAATCAAATTAAATCAAAAAATATATTTAAAAATATATTTTTTAATTATTATTTAAAATATATAAAAATTCCAAAAAATTCCAAAAAACATACAAAAAAACCTTGACACTTAGCCTAAGACTCAATACCCTTGTCTCGAGACTCAAGATTCAAGACTCGAGACCCTTGACCCAAGACTCAAGCAAGACTCAATAATCTTGACCCAAGATTCAATATCTTCGTCCCAAAACCCTCTACCAGAAATTAAAACATTAAAAAAATTTAAATTCTGAATGTTTGGACATAACATGGATGGAGCCAAAGGTGGAAACATGATCTGTCATTCCGGTCTTTCGGCTACGATGTTATGACATCACTCAACCACCATATTGAATCCAAGTGACCTTGAACTTGACCTTTGATTTTGACCCCGTAACAATATATGACCTTGAACCCAAAAAATTTCAAAAATCTCAAAAAATTAAAAAAAATTGCAATACTTTTAAAACAGTAATTAAAAATCTCATAAAAATGTATTTAAAATCTATAAAAAAAAACTAATTTAAAAAAAAATTACATTTTCGGAGTTTTACCAAGCACCATGTCCAGCAAACTACTGACCATCATCCAATCAATCACATTGTCATAATCTTTCCCTCCCCTACCAATGTTTCTCATTGGTTATTAATTCGTTTGCAGGCCTCAACCCCCTCACCAATACTCATTCTGTTGAATACACTCCACCAGCCATATTGGTTTTTCGTTTGTCATTTGTTTGCTTTTTTATCACCTAGATAGCACTAGTGTATTAATTTAAATTTCTAGACTTGGTTAAGTTTTGTTTGCATGAGGCGGAGGAATATTGTGAAAATTTGTAACAATTGAAGTTGACAGAACGCAAAACGCATATTACAAAAAATGCGTTATCAATTGAGCAGATAAAATCATATCAAGTGACCACGTTGTTAGCAAAATGTGGCAGTTTTAGAACGACCTGACTGCCTGTAAATTATGAAAAGTAGCTCTTTGCGTTAACATATCCATGCAATATTAAAATTTTTGGCTACTCAGGGGCGTCGACCTGCCTAAACATCAGAAAATTGCAAAACGTTAACCTAGCTAAATTTGGGGCCTGCGCGGTGGGGGGTCTTTATTCGTAGTAGATACCCTTTTCCTTCTTCCAGACTGATTACATTAAGCTCTCATGATTTGAACCAGCACTCGGCAGACAAAACATTATAGGTTGGCTAATGGCTGCTCACTGAGAGTGGCGTCAGAGAAAAAGAGACTGGGGAGGGGGGNCTATGAGGACGAGTTCGAAGATTGGGACCTTCAAGTTGAACTTGGGATTCAACTGCGAACTGAGGAGGAAGCGTTAGTGTCACTGGAGGAGGAGGAAGAGGAGGAGGAAGAGGAGGAGGAGGAGGAGGAAGAAGAATAAATAGTTACGAGCTCCAAAGGTATGTAACATCACCTATAAATCCAAACCTTGCTTTCACATTATTAGTACCTATCAACTTGTTTTACGTATAGAAGAACCATCATATTCCTATATTTGCAACAATATCTCAAGTACGCCACTAATTCCATCCTGTTCTTTACAGATGTGTCTCTCCAACGAGCCTCAGTCGACGAGTGAAACCCCACAAGTTACGCCACAGGTTAATAACCGTAAATATTTCTGAAGTACATAGGTACCTACCTACAGCATATTCCTTACCAATATTACCAACTAATAACCACCAATACACACTTTTCCTGTCTGTTCCGGATGAATGAATACCCCACCCACCGGAAAATACCCAATAAATGGACTGGACCTGTACATACATATACCTACAAATACCTGTTTTAGTTTCATCATTCTTAAAAATTGTATTTTACCTCCAATTACGCAATTTATTATTAGTATTAAGTAATTTTAATGTAATTATAACAATAGCTAAGTATAACTTTTTTCACTAATGTGTCTCCTTTCTTTCAATTTGATTTTAGACAATTCTTTGAAAACAATTGGGCCCAACATTTATTTTAAGTGTATTTCATCAAGTTCAATACCATACATGGTCAAAACTGTCATAACATGAGTCGTTTCCATGGACATCGGGCGTAGAAAGTTTAAATATGGAGTTTTTACGATTTTTGGGAATTTTGCCCATTTTTTGGCGTGCNTAAATATGGAGTTTTTACGATTTTTGGGAATTTTGCCCATTTTTTGGCGTGCTCTAGCGGCGGAACGGTTTGTCGTAGAAAAAAATGTTATAAACAAAAACTATCAGCAATTTTGTTTAATTTAATTTTGTACAGAGTGGTGTTTTCGAAAGAAAAAAAACGCACTGTTCCCAAGATATAGGCAGAAAACCAAAAAAAGTGCCAAACTTTCGAGGTTTTTTGCAAAAAAAAACTATGTTCCGGAAAAAAATTCTGTCAGCAAACCTCAGATTCATGTTCAGCGACCCAAAAAACACAAGGAATGACAACGATTACAACTATACCTAAACTTTCCCCTATTTTTCCTAATTTGCCTAGCCTAAAACCGGAGATCCACGTGAAAACTCGCCGACCAGCGGCATCGCCCGGCACGATTCCCACATGCGACAATCCGGGGGCGACCCCGTCGGGCANGTCTCGTCTATAATTACTTTAATCCTAAGTCATAATCTACCCCCTACTTCCCCTCCGGCCATTAAATTTAAGGAGTAATCCCTCCCCTGCATTTCCTATATTGACTTCAACTATGGGACCGCGGTGGTGTAGTGGCCAGACTACTCTCATTCAACCTAGGCAAACCAGGTTCAATTCCCGGCGGGATCCCTCCCGGATTTTTGTACGTGTGAATCGTGCCGAACGATGCCACTGGTCGGCGGGTTTTCTCGGAGATCTCCCGTTTCCCCCGCTCTTGTATTCTGGCGCTGCTCCATACTCACCTCATTTCAACCTCATCGGCTCTCAATATCTCGATGTTAAGAGCCGCCCAGATCTCTCTCCACTTCATTCCGACGTCCATTATGGTCACTGGGGTTTGTTTCAGCGAAGTAAGAATTGGAGTAGATGCTAACGGTTTATATTTGTCACTTTTTAAACTTGAAGACGTCAGTAATAGTGTTAAATCTTACATTCAGCTTTTGGGTACACAGTAGTCTCCAGGAAGTGTTAAATTAAATGTGGGGCAACTACCAACGATCTGTACTTCATGTTTCAAGCGGCGTGTGCACGCTTGTGCTGGGGGAGGAACACGAACCCAGGACTGGCTGAGTGGCAACCAGAACTTTCACCTCTACGCCATGTGAAGCCGGCCGATGAGAAGTTGGCTTATTACCCGGCTCGCCAGAAACAAGACGTAACTCACTACAACACCCGGGGGCCACAAAGACGGTTCCGAATGTTCTAAAATAAGACGTCGATTACAGTAACAAGCTAGGACCTCGCATTTGGCCGGCCAAGTTGGAGGCGTTGAGGCGGCTGAAACACAAACAGCGCTATTTTTACGTTCAGTTCCGATGTTCTAGAGTCGCAACTGGCGGCGAAGTGGGGACGAACGTGGTCGACTGCTGCTACTGCAAGAAAATAAAGTTTGTGGCTATGCGGAAGGCCTCGAAATTGAGTCTTGCATTACGCGCAAGATGTCTTGAAAGTTGCTGTCCCTAGTTGTTTGAACTGCATCTTCTTTTAATAATGCTATATTAAGTTTATTGTTATTACTTTTATACACTGAGTCCAATGATGAGCTTAATAGGATTAGTGAGGAGCTGGGGAGATTTATATTAAGCCCGGTGTGTACATAAAATAAGAATGGACTACCACTCACAAATTCTACTCCCAAACAGACCACCCGGATAGAAGACTCTCTCTCCCGAAAGTGTGTTAGCTATGCTGCCGCATCACCAAACCAACTCGCTTTCATTTGCCGAGAAAACATATTGAAAAAATCTTGAGTGCAATAGTTTAAAAAACCATACCGTATGTTTCTATATTGTCTACCAAAGCTGAAAACACGACATCTGTGAAGCATGTATGTGTGTATGTCTAAATATACATATATAAATACACATACGCACATATATGCTTATACCTCAGCACACTTCGGGGCCACGGTGGTGTAGTGGTTAGACTACTCGTCTCCCACCAAGGCTAACCGGGCTCAATCCCCGGCCGGGTCGCCCGGATTTTCACATGTGGGAATCGTGCCGGACAATGGCCGCTGGTCGGCAGGTCTTCTCGGGGATCTCCCGCTTCCCCCGCTCTTGCGTTCCGGCGCTGCTCCATACTCACCTCGTTTCACCCACATCGGCTCCCAATCTCGTCACTCAGTACACTTCAACACCGCCGTAAGCCTGTGCTTCAAAGCGGATCCACACAGATCTCACAGCTTCTCGGCCGCCCAACTCGGCGGTGAGCAGAGATCATGCCCTGTTACGGCTCCTGTGTATATAAAACTGTTTAGCGCGTTCAAGGCCCAGAACCGAGGGGGCGATACGGGCGACACTTAACACGCGTGCTTACATCCCATCGCCCCTACGCTAAAGACGCTGCAGTATGTTTTCACTCCGTAACTACACTTAATATGATAAAAGTAAAACTGTACGGCATTAGATTATTGATTTTCACCTTTTAGCAAAAAGTCGTATTCCCAGAACATTTATTTACAGAGATACACTTAAACGCGCAAACAAAAATCTCGCCGTGCGTACATTTTTTAAACATAAAATCAAGATCATAACTTGAATTATTTAATACATTGCGATGGGGTTAATTTAATTGACTATGTATAATTGAATTAACAAAAGCATCACACGCAACAATAGTTAGTACAATGCGTAGTTTTTAGAAAATAAAATTGTTGAATGTTTTCCAAATAATAACTTATAGGAACCATAAAATCAGTATACATACAATTTTTTTTTAATTTATGAAACCTTGTTATTGAGTAGAACTGTTTAATAACAACATTTAAGCAAACACCCTTTAAAATTTTGTTAAAAAAAATAATTTTTCTTTTACACACACATACACATCAGTATTATAATATAAAATTCTTGATAATATTATTTTGTTAATTTTAAGTCAATCATTTTGACATATTTACTGATTTTGTGGTTTGTATACCTGATTTCTAGCAAAACGTTGGCAAATTTTAAAAATGAAAATTATAAACGGTATAAACTTTTGCCATATATGGTAGTTACCAGCATTAAAATATCGATAGATATATNGCATTAAAATATCGATATATATATATAAAAGTTAAAATTCTGTTCTTGTTTTCATATTTAGGGAATTCGCACGTTGCGAGACCTTTCCACAGCGCCTAACTGCAAANACATTAAAATATCGATAGATATATAATAGTTAAAATTCTGTTCTTGTTTTCATATTTAGGGAATTCGCACGTTGCGAGACCTTTCCACAGCTCCTAACTGCAANAGTTAAAATTCTGTTCTTGTTTTCATATTTAGGGAATTCGCACGTTGCGAGACCTTTCCACAGCTCCTAACTGCAAACAATCGGCTACGCAGCAGCAGCGCCGGGAATACACAACCGACAGCACGCAGGTGCTGTACAAATGGCATATCGCCGCGCCACGTAGAGCGCCTTGTGGTATGCAACTTACTGTACACCTCCGTACTTACAGCTGCGTTCTCCCGGCGCTGCCGCGGCACCTTCGACTGACACGTGCCGTCTTCTTAGGATGTAGGTTTTCTGGGATTTTGTGTTTCTTTCTGCTCAGAAATGCCTCGGTCAGGAAACATTACTNGTCTTCTTAGGATGTAGGTTTTCTGGGATTTTGTGTTTCTTTCTGCTCAGAAATGCCTCGGTCAGGAAACATTACGGCCGTTTTCCACAATGACGGCCTCGAACGCCTGCATAGTTCTTTTTTTCCTTTTTCAGCCGAGAACCGCGGGAGCTATAAAGGTTACATTTGCACGCGCTACANGTCTTCTTAGGATGTAGGTTTTCTGGGATTTTGTGTTTCTTTCTGCTCAGAAATGCCTCGGTCAGGAAACATTACTGCCGTTTTCCACAATGAGGGCCCCGACCGCCTGCATAGTTCTTTTTTTCCTTTTTCAGCCGAGAACCGCGGGAGCTATAAAGGTTACATTTGCACGCGCTACANCGCCTGCATAGTTCTTTTTTTCCTTTTTCAGCCGAGAACCGCGGGAGCTATAAAGGTTACATTTGCACGCGCTACAAGAGCGCCATCGCCGCTACGCGCAAGGCTCTGAACTGGCGTGCAGTGTTCACGTAGTGATGCGTGTACCTATGGCACTTTCAGCTGTGACACTATCATTTTGTTAATGAAATGTCTGTAGCAAAGTTCATTACATGCTGCTATCGTGGTTTGGCCCGTGTTCGCCTAGTATGTTTTAAGATACGGCAGTTTGAAAAAGTCGTTTTTAAATATATTGGAGGGCTCCTAAATAATATTTACAGCATGAGTGGTAACTTTAAAGTACCGTTCTTTCCTCGTATGGGGTATGATGTCTTTTCGTAGGTAAACATACTGTGGGCACGTTTAATAGATTCGTCAAAAAATAAGGATTTAAAACACACTGCAGCGAAGTTAAAAAGCTGGGCAGGTGGAACTATTAATNAATAGATTCGTCAAAAAATAAGGATTTAAAACACACTGCAGCGAAGTTAAAAAGCTGGGCAGGTGGAACTATTAATTTGTACGTAGATGTATGTTCAATACTACAAAAGAATAAAGCACCGAAACAGTGTCAGTGATATGTCTTGTCCCAATAGGACAGGTCTTCGTATGACGTAGTGCCAATTATCGTCTCCAGTCACACTGCAGAGCTTAGTCAACACGAACAGGNTCGTCTCCAGTCACACTGCAGAGCTTAGTCAACACGAACAGGGTTAATATATTACTTCAAGTGAGCGCTCTCATACTTTGCTATCCAACTGATAAGCTCCCTGTAAGGTCACGTGATGCAGCGATGACAATGTCAGCATATGGCATTTCCCTTCTGTGTTGTACACCAGTTCTTTCATGTGTTGTAGATATGGAACTATCATCTTTTCTACACATGTGGTTTTCTACTACGTCTTATATATGGTACTGAACATTTTAACTAGTTTTGCAGACACTGATGGCATTCCCTTATTTGAACAGTGGACTATTAAATTTCATTCTAAAAAAAGTAGCTGGTATATAGGCGCGTTGTTGTTTTATGAATAAAAAAGTGGCCGCGTACAGTTCTATTAAAGCACGAGACTCGTTTGATTCACTCTGTCCTTCCGATCACCCATCGCCTATAAAACAAATCTCGTTTAGTTGAAACGCTGCCCTTTACGAAGGCGTATCTGTCGACCTACGGTGCACTGAGATACGTTAAAGGATTGGCTCGAAGCATATCCGGTCCGAACTCACCACCAAACGAGCGTGAAACTAAGGCCGGGTGCAAACGGACCACAATCGCACGTGGCACGTCGGAGACACTCGCCACTAACGGATGCGACGATCGCGTGCGCCCGTTCACGCAGTATGCGATTTACTTATCGCATCTCCGCATGTGATACGTATGGACGACAGTAACAGATAGACCATCAAAAAGTTCCCACGTCTGCAGTTTTGCTACTACGCAATTGAATATGTTTGTATGTAGTGTCGATACAATGAAAGGGGAGAGTGAGTTTAGTAACAAGCCTTGCTTTTGATATGCCTGTTTACATTCTCAGGCGTCCCATATTTCAGGCCTTTGTACAGGTTCTATAATAAATAGTTCCGCGTCAAATTCATACAATTTGAAACTACGACACGAAAATAACACGCAGGTGCAAGCGCCAATGGTACCACGATCGCTACACGAAAATTCACAACCAAAGTGGGCGTCGCCGTCTGAAACACCATTCGCGATTACTGCCTTGTGTTTCCTACAAGCGCTGCGTAGGTGGTGCCAAGGGAATGCGATTGTGGTCCATATGTGACCTGCCCTCCCTGGTCNTGTTTCCTACAAGCGCTGCGTAGGTGGTGCCAAGGGAATGCGATTGTGGTCCATATGTGACCTGCCCTCCCTGGTCACGTCCAGCCGCGAGGAAGCATTGCGACGGCGATGGAAAACAGCACAAACAAGCTTCGCGTTTGTTCTATTTCCTCAGAATTTCAAGCTGTTTCTATGGGGTTTTAATACAGAAATCTGTTCAGAGAAGATACAGCATTGTCGCTATGGTTTAAAACACTGTTTTACACGAGAATAAATAGCTACTTACAGCGATTTTCGCTGACTTTTGACACTTTCCAACAATCACACAATCACATTTAAGTTTAAATAATAAAATTTGTGAATTAGCAACAGAATAGCGACTTTCATTTCTGCCCAGAAAAAATATTTGCATTGAAATGGTTCATAGCTTTTTTTTTGACGTGACAACGTCTTAAATTAGGTTGCGGCTGGGAGTCACTTATGAAAAAGTGTAACGCTCGGTAACGTTACGATGAGTCACCGAGGAGGGGTAATCAAGGGAGGGAAATGAGGGGAGGAAACAGGAGGGGAGCCGAGCCGGCCAAGGAGAAAGCCACCTTGCATGGAAGCAATTCCAAAGACGAACGACGCGGTGGAGCTAGCGTCGCAGTTTTACAATTAATAAATGTAATTAGACGAACCACAAGGAAATTAATAACGCGCTTGATAAATAAAGACGCTCTCGCATTACTAAAAAAATATGTTTAATGAATATTCGTTGCAGTGACAGATATTGTGTTTTTGACGTGACAACGTCTTAAATTAGGTTGCGGCTGGGAGTCACTTATGAAAAAGTGTAACGCTCGGTAACGTTACGATGAGTCACCGAACGAGAGAGAGGCCCGCCGAATGCCTTGCGTCTCTCTCCCACTCAACTATGATCGGTCTGCCGCGCGCGCAGCACTACGTTGTCACGTAAAATCTTCGCCCGTAAAACCGACTTTACAGGCAACCATTTTTTTTTTTTTTTAATTATAATAGACACAACTGCATACAATAAGAACCATATGACAACTAGGCAGGCACCTTAAGCGTGCGCTGTGAGCGACGACCATCGCGGACACAAATACGTGTTCTGGAGAAAGTAAACAAGCTGAACAGCGGCCGAGACATGGCAGATGTTGCTGTTGGCTCCTGGGTTTTCTCGGGGTGTTCCCATTTCTCCCAACATTGCATTTTGTCGCTGCTCCATGTTCATCTCACTTCGCCCTCATCGGCACTGAATATCTTAGCCATTAAGCGCCGTCCATATCTCTCACTACTACTATTAATTGAGAGATATCTGGAGGAATTTATGACGCGAATACGTTTTTAAAATCAGACAGACTCATGGGGTACCAGGACGGGAACGGCGTTGTAACGCTTGCAGGGTGAGCCATTCCGACACTGTAACTTGGTGATCAATAACACGATCGTGATAAGTGTGGTCTTGTTCTATCGGGCATGCGTCTACGATGCGAGCATGGACTTGAGTTGGCGCAGCGCACGCACGAGGTGTAGGTGGGGGCCCGCGGCTCATAGCGGTCATCTTGAGCGTGGGCGGCCAGTACATCTCGCTACTTCGATGCACTAGCGCGCTGATTTTGGTGCAGAGCCATGGATCTCGTCTAGATATGTCGATTTAAACCACAAACGCGAACTTTGTGAAATATTGGTTGGCGACAAAAAAAAATAGCACAGGCCTGCAAAATTTGGGCCATTAAAAACTTTTCTCAAAAATTTATGTTATACTATCATGTTTCTGGGATGCTGAATCCGAAACTAACATCAGTTTTTTTTTCTATCACGTATCAATTTTTTTTTCAATAGCCTTTGTACTGTAAGCCTATGTACTGTTGCTAAATTAGGGGGTGTATTATTGAACAAAATACATTTGTAACTCGATATTTTATTAATATATTTCCAAAATGCTTAATTTTACTAATTAATTTCATTTAGTAGTAATATAGTCTCTTTTCCTCTTGGTCTTGAAGGAGCGGGTTTTTCTCCGCTTGTGTGCAGTGCTCGGATCGTCACGGTGAAGAGTGCAATAGAAGTAAACATAAAAANGGAGCGGGTTTTTCTCCGCTTGTGTGCAGTGCTCGGATCGTCACGGTGAAGAGTGCAATAGAAGTAAACATAAAAATGGAATTCGAGACTTTTTTTTTCAAACGAGTAGGTATGAAGCAAAGAAGTTCCTTAAAGATGAAAAACGTGCAGCTTACATTAGTCAGTTACATAACCTCATTTTGTGGAAAAATCTTGTGTGATGTGAGAATTTGAGTCCCATTTTTGAATTCAGCACACCNAGTTACATAACCTCATTTTGTGGAAAAATCTTGTGTGATGTGAGAATTTGAGTCCCATTTTTGAATTCAGCACACCAATATATGTACATATGAGGTAGCATTACCAATAAAGTTCTTTCATCGCACGCCTGTGTAATTTGACATTTTTGATGTCGACTCAAACTCACCGAAAGGCCCAGAGGAAAAGCTAACAGTGCATACAATCAGTACCGTCATGTCCGTGGCGCGGAACGAACGAGGCGGCTTCGGGAATGCAGACTTCACGTAAAACTCACGGCCGTGTCCTCGACACAGCCACGCCCCGTTTATTTTCTTCGAGGGAAATTGACCCCCCCCCAACTAAAACTTACCTCTAGATCCGTGCCTGCGCTAATACTCCGTAAACTGCTATCACCAAGCCTTTCTCTATGTTGCTTATTCAGACAGGTACACTCACTCGTGACACAGGCTTTATCACAGTTCTTGTGTGCTGTTTTATCACACTCAGAATGTGCACAACATATTTTAAAGGATTTTCAAATATTTTCCTGCTTTATGAGTTTAAAGAGGTTACCTGCCCAGAACTATTTTCGCGTTTGAGACTCAAAAGCGCAGAAGCGACAACAGCACATCAGTGCGTCATCGCCGTTATGATGTGCAAGGCTTTGAACTGACGTGCAGTTCTCGTCGCGCTGCGTGTACATATGGGACTTAAAAAGCTGTAACCCTACAATTTTATTTGCGGAAAGTATGTAGAGACGTTTAATGTAGGCTCCTATCGTAGTTCTGCTTGTATGCGGTAGTAAGTTTTAAAATACAGCAGTCTAGAAAAGCAGTTTTTTGCGATGTCGGAAGACTCAAAAATAATATTAATAGCTTGCGTGATATTTTGGAAGTACCATTCGGGGTCCTCGTCTGGGGGATGTTTTGTTTTTGTATGTAACATATTACGGACTCGTTTAATAGTTTTGGATTTAAAAAAATAGGTATTTCAAACATGCTGCAACGTAGCTCAAGTACCAGGTTGGCTAACCACAATACCTTTTCTACAGAAGAGAGAGTGTGTATGTGTGCAAATGAAGTAGAGCGCTATGCATGCAGGAGAGAACACGCACGGCCTTGCAGAAACACTAGCCGCCTACCGAGCAGTCAGCCTGGGATGAGAAGTGTGCAGGCGGGGGTCGGANCGCACGGCCTTGCAGAAACACTAGCCGCCTACCGAGCAGTCAGCCTGGGATGAGAAGTGTGCAGGCGGGGGTCGGACAGTGGGCCGCGGCCGACTTTCCTGGCGAGGCTAGTAGCGGCGCGTCTTGGTTTCGGAGACGCCCCCCGACGGCGCGCCTTATAAGGCCGGCACCCGGGAACGCGAGAAGCGTCGCTGGCGGCCGCCGGGGCTAAAATTATTGCGGTGTCCCGGAGGGTGCCAGCTCNGGGGCTCTGCCGTACCGCGAGGGTCTCGTTTTACACGCGCGCGCACACCCCCGCCCCGCCCCTTACCTAGCCGCACACACGTTGCCTGCCCGGGGTTCGCCGCACTCTCGCGAGGTCGCTCCAGTGACGCGCGCTGCTCGCTCGCACCACGCTACTGAAACCTAACTCCGCGCGCTTTTAATGCATGGCAGGGTCGTCGTGGATGACAGGAGCTGGCACCATGTGGGGCCGGCAAGCATTACCCGAGGAAAATAGCTCTCTCTCCTATCAGCTGAAGACCGCGAGAGGTGGCGCAGTGGTAATACAATGGGTTCGCATTCGGGAGGACTCGGGTTAGATTCCCGGCCATCCCGAACTCGGCTTTCGTTGGTTTTCCGAAAATAACTCCAAGCAAATGCTAGGATGATTCCTCTCCCGCCCCTGCTTCTCTGAGCAACTTTCTCTCTCTGTAATTACCTCGCTGTCGATGTTAAGTCTTACCTACCAGTCATCTCAACGAATGGATGAGAAGACTTGCAGGAAACAATTATCCACAGCAAATAACCTTTCACCTGAGGTTACTTGGGACAATGCTTCCAGAATTAATTGTGGATAGACTGTACTGAATGTGTTTTATTTTAATTTGAAAAAGTACAAAGTTGCGAGCTGACAGCACCACATAACTAGTGGCATCTGGCCAACTTATATGGTAAAGTGATTACCCACCATTGCCGCATGCACATTCTCGAATGTAAGTTTTTTGTCGGCAGTAGTACTTCTTCGTTGGTGTGTTGTTATGCACATCTACTGCCAGATAATGTCTACAAAATGAGAGAGAGCAAAGTGTTAACAATGGAATAAAATGTCTAAATAATACATTTCCTGGAAGGAGAAAGTTCTCTAGAATAACCTGAAGGTGTCAAATCACAAGTTTTGGATACACGAAACAATAAAACTAACCAAAATTCTTGACTGAGCAAGCAGTGCGGGATTCATCAAGTCGTTTGTCAAAGAATGAAGCACTGGCTCCAGTGTCATATTAAGAACTAAAGAACTAAGCAAGGTGATGTTGGAGTACATAATAAAAATATTTTTGGGGCTTTTTAACATTTTCTGGGAATGTAAAAAAAAACATGTTAGCAGTTATGTAGGACTACAAAACAAATTTTATTGACAACACAAACCTATGTAATTCACAAGCATGAACCACTTTCTGAAACACTTTCCACTCTAATAAACCTGAAAGTTATGTGGTTTAGTATAAATACATAGCATGATATGTTTTGCATAGCACAAGGTTACAAGTTGCCCCAAACAAATCATGTCTGCCTGACTGGAACCAAAAATGTCTTAATAAATGAAGGGCAGTTTTCTGGCTTGTATTTTACTAGCTAACACGGATATCTGACTACATGATATATATTCTGCTAAAGTTTCACTTTCTTCTAAGCATGCAGCGGCTAAGCCGCAATGCGGACTCACAGATAATCTAGTGTTGACTGTATTCTTCCACTACGTGCTTGCACATCCCAAAATTGGAATGTACAGTTTGCAGAGTCTGCCTATGTCAGCACACAAATGTCACACCAGGTACCCCAGCCAACTCGATACAAAGCTGGAACATCCTCCAATTGGGAGAACATCTGAACCTCACCAGTACCAACACAAGACAAAGCGATGTTGCAACGCAAATGTGTCAGCTACCAACTGACAATGATCGCTGTCATTAATGCGGCCTAAAAAGACGTTTTATACGACAATCCACCTGTAATCGACCACCAAACTGGATTTTTGTGAGTACGATGCTCTACTGAGGTGGGCCATGCATCGTTACCCACTATCTCGGCGCCATTGTTTATTTAATCCGAGATGCAATAACCATCGTCCTAAAGTCCACAGGAACCAATTGCACCTGATGAAGCAAGATGATCTTGACACCTCCAAGTCAGAGTCCTGATACCCATATTCCATCTGTCACAAAGAGGAATCATGAATGACCTCATGGAGACCAAAACATCCCACTGACAGACTGGTTAATCCCAACAGTATGCAAACCTTATAACCTGCCAATATGTGGGGCAATGGCAACCAACTGTAACCTTGATGCAAAAACATTTGACTGGCAAGAGCGAAGCAAACCTCTCGAGACCTCCGGCAGAACTCTTCAGCTCCTCTTTTCCTCCATGTGATGTACATGGAATGGTTGAGTTTGACACAACAAAAATACTGTAACAAACACTGCTGGTGAAAGATCCAGAGAGTGGCATGTAAGAACTGCTGCAGTTGAACTTCCCGAGGTCCACCAGGTACCTGAGGATCTACCTTAAGTGAAGCCATTTTTCTATAGACTGATGAAGTCACGTGAGTAATAGGCAACATTATGTCATCCATGCCAACTAGAGGTCTCTGACGCTTCAGCTCGGAGGCAAGAGACTTGACAACGCAAGCATCAGACACCTCCAGTCATTCTACCACAACTGCCACACCACGACGACCTCAATGCCTATTCCAGGTATGCAACCAAACAGAGCAGACGACTCGAATGCTCAATCCAAAACGTGGCGCATGCCCAGCAGAGGAACCCAAAAATTATACCTAATACACTATTGTTCAGAATGGACTGTAAGTGGATAGCAAGATGTGATCAGGAATGACAGTCAGTGCTGAGATGTGCCACACCCGATTATCACTCCTCAATAGTTCTTTCTCCAGTGGTCAACACTAGCACAGAAGTGAAGATCATGTTACAAACCCAGTACCAGAATGCTGACAACACTATGATAGCATTTCTCTGGTGATATTTTAGGAGGCATAGGCAACCTACTCAAACATCAAATTCGTATTTTAATTATTTCTTGTTTAAAGTCTCAATGACAACAGGTTCATGGCATAACCAACAAGCTGCTAAAACAATCAAGAACAGGGTAAGAAACGGGTACGGTTTATACTTACGGAACTGTCCAGAATTTGCCTGGAGTCATTTCTGATAATAATAAAAAAAACTTACATCAGGATAGCTGAGCAGGGAATCAAACTTGGATCCTATCGAATGCAGTGTTACCAATGCACCACCACACTCAGTTTGAGCATCAAACTAAAGATGACTGGTGAAAAAAAAAAAACCAGCAAGTGACATTACCTAGTGGACAAATCATGCAACACACTCAGTGACTTATCAAAGAGGGGTTGTTTGACAGTGAACCTTAGTCCCCTTTAAGCCAAGGTAGTCACCAGGCATTATAATTAGGTGCATCACCATGATTGAAAATGAAGTGTGCAAATGCTCTGTCATGCACTTTGATGAGTTATCAGTCTCACAATTTAATTGCTATATTTTATTGAGGGCAGTTCAAAACTTAAACGTTTACTTTTGGTGAGGGCGAGATATTCAAAAGCATCATAGTTCTGAGAGAGTCATACAACATTCAGCACTCAGACCCATATGAGTGATGATATGATACTTAAACTTGGTTTTAATGCCGATATTGAAAAGTGCACAGAGAACATGCCCTTAACTATTGAGTATATCTTTAATATGTACTAAAATATGAAATTTAATTTGCAACTAATGTTTTTCTTTCACTTATGATATTTTAAAACCATCTCAGCAACATGCTGAACCAGTGTTGCACTCTAGCACAACAAGGCTTTAGCTTGTATCGAGTGATAAAGTAATTCTTAACTTAAATTTCAATCTTTATTTTCTCCATCTAGCACGTAGTTTCCTTCATAAACAAAAGTGTTGACCAATGCCATGCTGAGCTACCTAATTGTTTTTAGCATTCACATGGTTTTTACCCTTGCAGTTTTAATGTACAATACCTCCATCTTCATGGTTCAGCATACAGTACTTTGTCTTATGGCAATATACACCGACGAGCCTTTACATTAGGACAACCCCAACCCAGGAACATTTTTCACGTCGAGGGTTACACGTGATGCACCGCTGGCAGCATGGTATATATATGGAAGGTCCACGGGCTCACCGTTAGTAGTGCGTGTGGCATCAGAATGGGAAAAACAGCCAATCTTTCAGAGTTTGATGGAAATCAGATTGTGATGGCACAGTGCCTTGGTACCAGCAACTTTGAGGAGGACCGTCTTGTTGGTTGCACTCGTGCCATTGTTGTGAGCACGCATCAAAAGTGGTGCAACAATGGGGAAACCACAAAATATCATCCAACCTTGTGTCGACCATGAAGCATTGCTGCCAGAGGGCTACAGTGGCCGTCACACATTATTTGGAGCGACCACAGAGTTATAGATCGAGAAATCGCACAGAGGTACAACAGTGGTGACCAGGACAATGTTCCATACCACAGTTCATTGAACACTGCTGTGAATGGGACTGCGAAGTCGAACACCCACTCTTACCCCCATACTGACTGCATGAAATTGACAGCAGTGTATGAGGCGGGCACAAAATCAACACTGGACCGAGGATGATTATTGGAAAAACGTCGCCTTGCCCGATGAATCCAGATTCCTGGTTCATCACATAGACGGCTGAGCACGTGTACACCGATTACCATCAGAGGGCGTGCCCCTGGGTGCACTGTTGGGCGGAGACAGGCTGGAGGAGGAGGAGGAGGAGGTATGATGGTCTGGCAATGTTTACATGTGAAACATTGCGGCCCATTATTCCGGTACACCAATCCCAAGACAACTGTCTGGTATCTGGACAAAACTGGGGACCAACTTAATCCATTCATGTCAACAGTGTTCCCTGCTGGCAACAGCCACTTCTAACAGGACAATGCACCATGCCATATTGCCAGGAATGTGAAGGACTGGTTTGAGGAACATGAATTTGCATTAATGGCCTGGCCCCCAAAATAGCCAGGCTAAGAACCCAATTGAACATTTGTGGTTTGACTTGGAAAAGTGGGTTCGTGCTACACCACCACCCCCACCCCACATTGTACGCCAGTTAAGAGGACCTGCTGTTGCACTTGTGGTATTTAGACACATCAGGATACCTTCCAATGTCTCGTTCAATCGATGCCTTGCCAAGTGGCCGCAGCTCTGCGAGCTAAAAAGGGTCGTACACCACATTAGATAGGTGGACATAATGTAATGGCTCATGGGTGTATGGTGTAGTTTGTCTGCACGTCCATATAAATTTACACATCCATATTTGTTTTAACTCCTTACACATCTCCATGGCCTATAACTGAGCAAGGATTGTTAAGTTTCCTCATAAGAGATTTCCAAAGTCCTCAACAAAGCAGTCAGTGTTTGCTGAAGGGTCTTTGTTGTTGATCATTGAGCTGTTTGGCCACTTGTGTCATTGTAGGAAATATCACTCAGAAACCTTGGTATTTTGAGTGGCTGTGGTGACCTATGTAGCACCAACATTCACTCCTCATAAAGCATGTCCCATGATGAAACTGACAAACTTCGCCAGTGTGTTCCGAGAGATCGTTAGCAACAAAAAAAGCACACGTTTATATGCTATATGCACCTCTGTTTTAGTGAGGCAGTGATGGAAATGCAATAAACACAACACTTGTAATTACTGAACATCTTTATTGGCATTAACTACATGTTGGAGTCACACAAGATTTTCAAAATTGGCCCAATTTTCTTTTATTTTGCCTGTGATCTGTGTATAGCATCATAAATTCACATTTTATATTTCTTTGTGCAACTAGAAAATGCACCCAGTACCACCATAATTTACTTTTCCGCTCTCTGGATGCACACACATATGCAGCGATTATTGACGTGAACCTGACCATACCTCGGGAATGGCGCAACTCTCTGCGATGCAGTCCGCACACACATGAAAGCACACCAGGCTCGATCCACCCTCCGGACAAGGGTCGCAGAGGGCGGACTACCTGTGTCCACGCGTAATGGACCTTACACTATGTTGGTGGCATGCCTTAATATCTAAAGAACTATACATAATGCATCTCTTGGCTGACAACCACTTGCAGTCTCCTCCAATTAGTCAGGCGTCATCATCATGTTTATTCAAGGATATTTTCTGATGAAAAGATATCTCTCAGGGCCGGTTTTACCACCGCCTGTTTATCTCCTGGTCAAAAATTAGCTGGTGGCTAGCACTGAATTTTGTTTTACCACTTCCGGTCAACATCTAGCAGCAACTTTAGCTCCCAGTTGCTGGTTACCGAGAATGAACCAGGGGCTAGTTGTTCCAACTGGAGGTTGGGGACAAAGAAAATGGCATCATATTTGGAATGCACATCAGAAATTATACAATAACAAGTATTTATGTAATAATGAATATAGTCGAGTGATTTGAAATACTCCCAAGAAATGTGATTATTTTTTTGTGTGTTCATACTATAAATACTACAGTGGAGTAACATTTTGATGTGACTTTCGAAAATTGTGTTTACGTTTTGATTTCAAATTCTCATTTTGGACGTTACTGTGCTGCTATCTTGCAGCAAACCTTGAACCACAGAATATGCAGTGAGGCGGATGCCCGCTGCACAACGAATCAAAATGCTATTTTGTGAATAAAGAAATGTTCAGACACTGGCAATTATTTAAATAATAAAAGGAAGTAATTGTTAATTTAAATTAATTATAATTCAATATCAAATTCGTGCATTGCTCATATAATGTTTCAGTAAAGTTTTAAATATTGAAAATATCTGTTAATATAACTTAATAGTAATTATAATCAATTGGGAGTACATCACCGATTTGAAATGAAACATTACTTTTGTCACAAATATACTAACATTTCAGTTAAGGTTGCAAGTAGGCCGCTAGGTTACCAAAAATATATAAAAGGACAGGATTTCAAGTACTCGCAGTGTAGTACTTGTCGACAGGCACTCTCACACAAAGAAGGATGACATATTCCACGCGGTTGCGCGATTGCGACGTTTCGCTGGCTAGGAAATGCTTCATCAGGCGAAGAGTTGTAGGACACTGCAGTATGGTGGAAGGGCGCTGTTGGTAGTGCACCTAGCGGCCAGGTGGCAAACTAGGGTGGGGCGAGAAAACTGAAAATTTGCAGGTATAGCTGATAAGTGTGGTTTGGAGCGGTGATAATCACAGATCCAAACAGTGTCCTACAACTTACCCCCTGATGAAGCTGGTCTAGACAGCAAAACGCAGCAACCGCATGGAAAATGTGTCGTCCTTCTTTGTGTGTGTGCCTGTTGACAAGTACTACACCGTGACTACTTGAATTCCTGTCCTTTTATATACCAACGTTTCACTTTTACTTTCTGATATAGGAAGCTTATAATACATTTAATAAAAGTTGGAAATCACTAAGTAATGTTATACAATATTTTTGTAATGGTGTAAATTTTTTGGGCAACGTGGATGGGAAGCAACGTATGAATCAACACTGCCATAACTGCTTAAAAAATAAATTTTGTGAAGGGATGCTTTCTCTAGCACCAGAGGTTCCAAATTCTCTACACAACCTTGCCCCCTTCCCCAACCTAACTTAATTGAGTAAGGTTCAGGCTCCTCAGTTTATATTTCACAGTATTCATTTTCTTTCTACAAATTTTGATTTATTAATAAAGTCGGTAGGTACATATTCTACTGCAGTATTATTATTTTCCAAGTGTCCTGATCAGTTCTAAAATTACTGAAACTGTCTCAATAAGTAAAACCATGTTTCCATGACAGACTATATAATACTCGAGTTATGTATTTTCATTAAAAATTGTTTTCATAATACAGGAAGTGCTTCTGTAATATGCAGTGACTTAAAGGTAATGAATGATCTTCCTCCGTGAAACTGTGAAAATGTAGTTTGAACATTATTTTATTCACTACAGTTTGATTGTGAATATTTTATTGGCCACCAAAAGTTCATTACTATCGAGGATTATTTCATACCTTACGAGGACCATGGAAAGAACAAATCTAATGCCAACCGACCAGAATACAGTGCAACTTAGCCCATCAATGTCACTGACAACCAAATATGCAGGTGCTAAGGTCGTTTATATCTGAACCACTATTAAGAGTTCACTTTCTGTTGATCCAAACTGAGATAAAATAAGAACCTTTATTTGTTATTTAGAGTAGTTCCGAATGCAGTAGTGTTTCCAACTGATCTGAAAATAGTGCTAGCAACTGTTCCGTATTGTAAAGGATTTCCTGTGTACCGACTCAGATTTTTCCTATATGGACAAAGGACGGGACTTCATACATCCCGTGAATCAGAACTCTTAGAAAATAAATTGAGTATTGTTAAACACAGTGTCTGTAATTTAGCGCTTCCATGATTACATGTGGGTTTAAACTGCTGATCAAACCCAACAGCAGAATATTTTGTAAGAATATCAAATTATTGAAAACTACTATTGAAAGCCACAAAACTGGCAGGATATGAATCATATATATGCTACTAAAATTTCGCTGTTGTACATGTTCAGGGAAACGCCGATTGATATATCTATATAATTTTTCCTCATTATAGATTGTATTTAGAACTGTTTTTTAACAATAATTTTCCTCTATCATTTCACTGGGATAAGATGTAGAGTTGTCAAAGTGTCCCATATGGCAAATCCAAAAAAAGTTGGCAACACTAACTGCAAATTGGTTCTTCTGCAATCAGGATGATTTAAAGCGGTTTCTTCTCATGTTTTATGCAGACACTGGCCAATATTAAACCATCATCACCTGTGTGCTCTTATGGCATATGGCATACATTTTTGTGTTTGCATTTTTTTTAACAGATTGTTGGTTTTCTGGTGGCATATTGCATGTCATGCCCCGAACAGTCATTCACCATATTTCCCAGGACCTAACTACCTGAACTGTTGCTATATGAAACTATAGTGGATCTGACCTTGGTCTCTCAGACGAACACCTGTTACAATCCCTTCATTCTTACTGTATGCAGGTCTCTAAGGCTAGGTTCTTAATTTTTTTAAGAACACCATGGTGGTGTTAAGACTGCAGTTGATTCACTTTGGCTTCTTTAATCTATCAGAGTAGTTAGCTCATCTGGTGGCACCTGTGTTTGCATCACTAATATTGTTACATGGCATTGCTTTGCGTGGCTTCTCTTGACACGTCACAGTCTGCTCTCCACTCTGTATGTGATCTACAGGATGATGGAGCGCTAGATCGCTTGGTCAACCTTATTGCGTAGCGAACTGACACATACTCAGGGGTGAAATCAGGCAGCTAATAAACACTTTGACTTCGGATTCGGTTAGCTAAAACAGTTATTTATTGCATCATTACGTCACTCATTATATAGGTATGGTACACTGCACTCTTGGGTTCCGCTTCCTGCCCCCTTCCCTTACCCGTCGGAGGCCTACAGGTCAGAGTTTTAGTTTATAAACGTCGGGGAAAAGTGGTTGGATTTGGAGGCGCGGTTACTTAACTGAGCTGTGACTGGATGCTGGTTCCTTCTCGCTTCTCGTCTCGCGAAGTCGTCTCTCTGCAATTTTGACGCCCGTCCCGCGATGTCTGGCGTGACCCCCGCGTCTCTGGAGTCCTCCGGATTGACTCCCAGGCCGTCCAACTGGGCCGCACCCCTGGCGCTGACCCCGCATCTCTTGAGTCCTCGGGATTGACTGGCTTCTCCACTTCCCTGCTGTGCTATATCCCCCGTCCCCTCGAGGAATTCCTTACGTCATTGGCGACCCGACTTACGTCAAACTTTGGCGTGCGTCGATCAGGTGAAGCTAGCCTCACGCGCTGACGAGCGCCTCTCTCTGTCACCTGGCACGTGCTTCATTGGAAGGAACTATTCGGGTGACGTCGGTATGAGCAGACGCACGTTCTGGCAAATTGTGAAATCGTCGCTCTGTTCTTTCTCTAGACGCTGTCATGCGTCAGTGTGTCAAGAGCATCACTGGCAAATCGAGAATGGTACGTACTCGCAAAGGAGATGGTGCGTTGCTCAAAGCGTACAGCGATAAGCCTATCAGGACTCCTGTCACCTTCTGTCCTTAGATTGAATTACTTGGTTTATCGCTCCAAGACTGTTCTGATCATTCCCTCTGCTTCATTAGCGCAACTTGGGGAGCGAGGTATTTTCTGGACAGAGCTACCAGAAGTATATAAGCCGCAGCAACATTCAGAGTTGAGTGTCTAGGTTTTGGAGCACTGTAGAGGCTTAAGTGCAAGGTGTGCAGAGCCAGTGAAGCGATGAGCAGACCAAGTAACACGCAGCGACAACAGTGAGCTGTGAGAGTGATATCTGCGAGCATCTATATTGTGGGGTTCGACAGACTAACTAACAGAACTGCATGCTGGATGCATGAGTGACAGACATTGGTAATGAAGGCAAGGCAATAGACAGTTGGATTGAATGTGTGTAAATAATAAGTGTGAATTAAGTGACTGTAACCAATATAGAGACAGCGATAAGGACTTTCATTGGAACTGAAACTAACTAATATTGTGCTCACTGAGAATAACAGATGTTAACAATAGAGTTTGGAGGTTTAATTTTTCAAAAAACAGCTGTGTGTATGTTCATAGCAGTATAAATAAATCTAAAAAATTAAATTTTGTTCTTTCATTTTTTTAAGACCTCCATCCCTCACAAACTCTGATGCACCTTCTGGCATCTTGTAACTGCCGCGAGAAATGGGATGGAGGCATTTAGTAGTAAATAAAGTTATGCACTAGCCTAGTAATTAGTGATAAAAACAAAAAACAATTATTTAAAACAATAGGCTAAAAAATTAAGACTGATCTGTGTCAGGTACACAGTGAATGTTAATGAGAAAAATGTCTGCAGAACTGGAAGCACTGCGAGTAAGTAAATGAGTGAAAAGAGTTACGCAGTTCTTAAAATCGAGGTCTTGAGAGCCGATGAGGGAGAAGCGAGGTGTGTATTGAGCAGCACCGTAATAAAAGGGAGAGGGAAACAAGATATCCTTGAAAACCCGCCGACCAGCAGCATCGTCCAGCACGATTCCCACATGCAAAAATCTGAGAGCGACCCTGCTGGGAATCGAACCCCATTCGCCAGATGTCACGCCACCCCCCACGTGTGATAGAAGCCAGCCAGGCAGCCCAGCGCTGCCCGTAAGCTCACAAGAGCAATGCAATCCGCATATGAGGAAACCGCACTTCCAGTCTCCCCCGAGAAATAGTGGGTGGGTGGCCTTCGCCGCTAGGAGCTGCAGCCCAAAAGACACCCACCCGACTGGCTGAAGTGAGCTGAAGGGCCCGCAGCCGGCTGTCCATATAGGCAAGCGCATGGCCCAGAAACTACTGATTCTCAGCAGCTCACTCCATCCACCACCTCGCTTGCTGGAGCTCTCTGCTACTACCGCCTTCCTCATGAAGGACCACTGCTCTTCAAGAGATCTTCCAGACCTTCAACCCACAAAGAAGTCTTCAGCCCCCTTAACACTCGCTACCAGAGGGTAGTGACACCCAGAGTCCCTTCCGGACAACAGCATTAGAGTTAGTTACGGTCAGTTAGTATTATTGCTACCTAGCCGCATCTGCTCTTGTCTTGTTTAGACCCATGTCCCCTTCACCTGGTTTGCCATAGTTTACTTCCATTACAGTTAATTGATAGTTAGGAGTTAGTACGGGCCACCGTGTCTATTCCTCACGGGTATAAACACGTGATCTTACCTAACCTCCGAGTATTCATTTCTAGGGTGACTGTGACTTTATCGCAAGTAGATGTCGGCCCACTAAGAGAAAGCAGGAGACAGCGTCATTAAAACCCTCTTTGCCAAACCTAGAGTAGGACTGCGGGCTCCCTTAACCAGGCGCAATTACCTCTCAAACACACACATTAGACAGCCACCCATACTGTGGATCAGGTAAGCCAAGGTACTTGGTACACACTTAAGGTAGAGTCACAACCACTAGAAGCTCAATCCACAAGGCGGCTGGTTAGCCAACCCAGCCAATTCACTCCATCCACCACATTGCTATTTTCACCAGATGGAGTGATAAATCTGGTTCTGGAGGTCTGACCCCTTTTGGACCACACCCACGACGTGACTAGACGTTCCGGTCGGCTTAATGCTCCATCTACCGCGTTATTTTTGCTGGAAGGAGTAATTGGACTGAATCTGAGTGGCCCAGTCACGGCTGGCTTTATACCTAGCTAAGGATCTTTGTCACCTGCTCTTCCTTAGCGTGGTAGACCCTTAGACCCCACCTCTATGCCATACACCCATGAGTGGTGCAAAGTGGAGAACTAAGAGGGCAGCTACTGCCTCTCAGCCTAGCTTGAACTGCAACCTACCCACCAACTGGAGAGGCCTCACCTCTTTCAGCCACCTAACAAGATCACCGGCGAGCCACATCCTATCGTAGAGAGATTTCGCCAAGGACTTCCAGTACCATTGGGAATAGACAACCCTTGGTTCAGACCCAGCGGGCTCCAATCAGCACCACCTTTACCCACGGACTGGGCACAAGTTCAAGCCAGCACCAGCAGCAGAGTCGGGAACTACCCCAGGCCACACCCAATACAGGTAAACCAGTGGCTGTGTGCAAACCAGTAGTGTGAAAGGTGGCTAAGCCGACACCAGTTATATACCAGTCGGGGACCGGTTAGCAGCTAGTAAAGTCAATTCAGTTATACAGCCCATGTGTATGACCAACACATTAAAACCTTCCCTGACAGTGACGTCATCGTCAGTCACCCAACGCCACGCGTCAGCGCAAAGCACTGAACTGGCGTGCGGTCTTGCCATCAATAACACGCCACTACGAGACTTTCAGCGGAGACCACACCATTTTATGATGTAATAATAATAATAAAGGTTTAATGCATGTCCTCATCCCTTTTTTAATGTTTTGTACCAGAATGATCATATCAAAAAATGATAGCAAAAACACCCTTTTCAGACATTTTCACTATCACAAAAACATGCTTTAGAGAGAAATGGAGAAACTGAAAAACGTTTACAGATGCGTATCGTTTCTTAAATGCTAATCGTAAGCAGACTTCACTCGGACACGTTGGACGGTGTTTTAATAAAATGTTTTCTGCTGGAGCTCTGCACACCGTTCGGCAGCCTACGCAGGCGACCACCTGAAATGAATATAACAATTTGATGTATACAATTTCTAACAAGGAAAATGTTATAAAATTAAATTCCTCTGGCAGAATTCTAACACCTTTCTTCATGCCTTTCTGCTCCCTTACCATCCTGTAACTTAAGTGCTGCATAGAATATGTCCCAAACAATACTCAAGTGTGTGAAACCTCTTCATAAGCCAATACTTGCATTACCTAAATTTCAACTACTGCAAATGTGCATTTCTCAGCTCCATTTAACAATATAAAAATACTACTACAAAAAAAAGTTGAAATAAAAAATTTTAATGTTGCATAAAATTAGATAGTAAAATTAAGAACAGGCTAGTTCATCAATTTAGCATTTTTATTTTCTCAGAACAATGAAATAAATATACAATTTACCTGTACAATATTTCTTGTTTAGAAAAAAAACACTTTGAAGAAACAGTTTATACATAACACACTAAAATAAAATTGTTTTAAACTCTAACATTCTCACAGTTCTGTACATACTCAAACTGCAACAGGTTTTTTTTTTTACAGAACTGGATCTCAGTGCGATTTCTTCATACACAAGAATCTGAACACAAACATATTTGGTTTTTGTAGGCACTGGCCTGGAAAACTCTGCTTCTGGTTACACTGAACTATCCAATATACAAAAACAGACCCATTTATACAAGAAATTGCCTGTCCTTTCCCAGCTGTGCACGGATTTTAAAGATTTCATTAAAAGATAAGTTTTTTTTTAAGGGAGGTAATGGGGAGAGAAGGAGAAGTTCTAAAATTTTGAATCTGAGCAAATACTTTATAATCTCAATACCATATATACTGTCTACTTAACATGTCAAAGCATTTGAAACCATCTTCACTAACATTACCTTCAATGCAGGAATTTACATTTATGTATGGCAATTACTTATGGCACACTCATCTGAACCATTGGTACAGTAGAACCAGCTATAACAACTGTAGGCTATGACACATTCGCTGCAGCAATAAATGTATAATGCACCGCTATACTCTATGTTAAATTCACAGTTAGCAATTATTTAGAACAAGCGCCTTTTTGTGCACTTGCTCATTAAAACAATAGTTTCACTCTTTCTATGAGTTAAAACACTTGTGTTTTCATTTTTGATCTGCAAACACCCGGCATAGAAAGTTCAAAAGAACATCAAAAATGTTTCCCTCCCTCGTGCTGGTTTCCTAACACCACCCCAGACAAATGCTGGAATGATTCATTACAGGCCTATTCCTTTCTCGTTTCTGCTTCTCTGAGCAACTTGCTCAGTCTCTAATGACCTCGCTGTCGTCGAGACATTAAGCACTACCTACCCACCCACCCTTGTATAAACAAGAGGAAGAGATAGGAATGTATGGCATCACTATTCCCCTTCAGTACAGTATCGACCGCCTAGTTAGTTCTCTTGACCTAGGTTTGCCCTTGTGCTGTTGCAAGGTACACCTGCATTCAGCGAAACAAAGTGGGGTGGAGAAAAGTACTGTACTAATCCCAAGAGAAGCTGAAAGAGTAGAGATAACAAATGAAATGAGGCGGGAGTGCGCCCAAGCAAAAGTGAAATGAAGGTATCGCATGGCTGCAGGAAGTACAGAGCAAGTGGATGTTATGCTTAGCACTAGCGGTCCATTCATCTGCAGATTACGGACTTCAGCCTTCAAGATTGTTTAAATTTCCAAAGAGGAAAAATAAAGGCTGGTGTTCTCGGAAATAAAGTGCCTGCAGCTGCACAGTACACATTAGATTTAGATGCAGTTATTTAAATGGTTCAAGCGCTGTAATGAGAGTGTATTTTCAGTATTCATAACATGCATTTACTGAGGAGGGTCTAAAGGTGTGAGAAGGGAGGGACATTTATTTTTTAGTTACCAGGGATTATTGTGAACTATGATTTTAATAATCGTTATACAGTGATGGTCACAGGCAGAAAATGCAGCTGTCATATTTGCTGCATGGTATTTCCCAGTTAAATTTCCAACTTCTCCGCAGGTAACAGCATTCAGAAAATGCAGGGTGCCCAAGAAAAGTGTGTACAATTAACACCACATTAAATTATGCAGCAAAAATTTCAGTTGTAACGATAAATAATAATTCACTATAGCAATGATATATTTCGCCTTTGTTATTGTTATAGCGCAGTACTACTGCAATTCTGTGGAACAGGTTTTATAGAAACTTTTTTGTTTTAAAATGCAAGGAATGTTCACATCTGATGCGCTCTCAAACAAGTTCTGCTAGGTTTATTGATGCAGTGGTTTCAATACATTTCGCATGTGTCTCGCAGTTAGATGTGGAGTTCTTGATCCTGAATTTGATCTCTACAGACTCACAGCTGACAAATGTATGTATAACAAACAGGACAGTTTATTTGAAACCGTAATATGAGTTACAGTGCTTGATATGTGAGTATTTATTAACACCATTAGTGTCACAGGAAAGATATAAAAAATGAGGGGAAAACCAAATTTAGGCCGTATCTGAATTGTCAGTATGTATTTGTCCACATTATTTGGATGGTTTGTTGCCTCTTTATTCAGACTATAATCGTGACATTCTTGTAGCATTAGCATGAACAATGAGAAAATGTATAAAAAAATAAACGAAACGTATCTTTAATTGTGCATATTTATCAATAAATCAAATTTGTAGAGGTTTATACAATACTCCAAATATCTACAAACTGAAAGAACTATTACTAAACTTAGAAAATTATGTACACATGACAAGTATTCCAAGAGAGAAAGGTGACTTACAATTAAGTTACATTTTGTGAAAACTTAACGACTTTCTATAGTGTAGTTCTTTACAATATTTATAAAACATTAACAATTCAAAATGAAACAAATATGGCGACTTCAAAAAACACATATGCACACACACACCCAACAAGTAAGCAACTCTGTATTCTTGCCAAGAGTAGAGCCTCTGTGTACTAGATGTGTACATGTCGTGATGCGACACGTGGAGCCAAGTACGGACTTGTGTACACTTGGAAAGAATACGGACACAGATTTGTATTCCAGGGTAAGCAGGCATAGCAATATTAAATTTATTTTTGATGAAGGGGGAAAAAAAACATCAACATAATTATGATTAATGAAATCACACGCATATTCTTGAAGGTGTAGTACACATCCTTGACCACAGTTTGCCAGAGTTCTTATCACAACAACTTGTATACGGTTACAATTTTACTACTGGCTAGTAATCATCATAGATTACATAATATGTGCTTATTCTGAAAAGTTAAACATTTTAAGATAATCAAACTGTCATAAAATTAAAATTTTTAAAATAATACTATTTAATTTTGGTTATCGTCAGTGATATTCATTACTCCTGGGGACAGCATCAACAATGCAAAATGTGGCAACATTGTTCTGTTCCATGCTGTGTTTTTCACATTATATTAGAATTGTTATAGACCAAACATCAGGATAGTTCTATTCTATTTGCCAAGTAAGTTATTTTATCAATTTTTATTATATTTAATTTTTGAAGACTGTTACTTTTATCCTAATATAGTGGTGGACTCTCTATCTACCATTTTTCAGGGGACTATCAAAAAATTTCCATACATCCAGAATTTCAATAGATGAGGGATCTGACACGTACATAAATACAATACAACTAATAACCTTATTAAACTTCATTTTGAGTAAAATAAAAGCTGTACATTATCTGTGAATAAAGTTTAACTAAGACACACAAAAAAAAAATGGAATTTTTTTAAAATGCCATATTACATTAAATAATATATTAAAAAACATTTCACCTCAACTCACTTAGATAAAGAATATAACATCACAAAGTACCGTATATAATTATTCGTAAATTCACACTGAATGGAAGCCAACACCAAATTTTAAAATCCCCTTAAAAAAAAAATGGATAAAATTTCTGCAATCCTAAAGTTGCAAACACATCAGAAAAGTACAGTGCCACAGCTGAATACTGTTGCATACTTCAAGTTCTCTATCGATTCCACTTCCACCTTCGCCACGCATGTAAAAGAAGGCAGCAAGTGCACATAACGGAAAGAAAAGACGCATAATTTTTTGCTGGATAACAGCTTCCCCTCTCGTCAGGCTTGTAAGGGAATGAGGAAAGATGAGGGGCTGAGAGAGAAAGACAGAGAGACGAGAGAGATGAGAGAGGAGAGAGAGGAGAGAGATGAGAGAGAGACAGAGAGGAGAGAAAATAGGTGATGCAAGGATATCACACTAGTAGCTATGCAACAGCTTCCCCTCTTGTCAGGCATGTAAGAGGAAGCAAGGTCGCACCAGACTGCCCAATTCGCCGGCAACATCAACTGAACTGGAGAGCCAGTGATGAATAAATGGCGGCATGCTTAACAGATAGTAATCTGGACATATTTTCTGTAAATTCGTCGTTTGTGCATTTATGCATATCTCTGCAAATAAAAGTCCTGGGAATGTGAATTTTTGCCAGAAAAGATAAAAAATAACATATATCTAGGCCCATACAGTTTAGTTTCTATAATATTAAGTTTACTCTTAGAGAAAAAAAATTGTGAAAATTGGTCAAAAAATCACATTTTTAGAACTTGCCTGCACAGTTCCCTTAACAGGTAGGAGAAAATAAAACAGTACAGCCATAGTTTAATCTATGGGCTTTCATTGCGTGTAATAAAATCCCACTGTTACAGATCTCATTTGGACAGGAGAGCATAGCAGCTGAAGCACTGCACACAGGTTCAGCCCCTTGCACATAGGAGTGACGGGGTGCTAGTTGCGCGTGTTATTGTTGCCCGTATTGCTGCGCCTCAAATGTATGAAAAAAAAAACTTGTGGCCACGTACTTTTAATATACTTCACACCCAATTGTTCAGACATTTGCATAAACAACCAGCTTGACAAAATTGTTGCATGAAATCTTCAGGATCCATAAAACAATAAAAGCAGATAATTTTATCATTATTTATACCAGAATTTTTCCGGGACAACTTAAAATTAACTGTAAATACAGTTTTTCAATACATACATTTTCAGTATATAGACCCCACTGTATTGCGTTCTTTAAGTCTGTGAACACAGGAATTTGTTATTTTGCTATGGCCTGCTTAGTGAAAGGGAGCTGTAGGGGACAACGTATCCGAAGTCGTTATGCATCAGTGGCTGGTAGGTGATGGGGTTCAAACTAGTCCAAAGTGGCACACCCAACTGACCTGCCAGGATAATAGTTCTTCAGTCAGCTGGCAGCCAGCATCCATCCCTTCCTCGCTAGGCACGAGCAGCAAGGAAGAGGTGGGATGCTCCTGCAAGAGGTTGAGCTGTGATTCCTCTCTGGCTTGTCTGCTAGCCAGAGCACGATGTGTCGCGCGGCTTCCAGAAATGTTTCCGAACTAGTTAGAACCATGAGAAGTCACCAGGCATAATACATTTATAACACAGCTGCAGTAAGCATCCATGGCTGTCTGTGGAAAACGCAGAGCCAGAGAAAATGTAGTCTCTTAAGAAAAGTGGAAATCAACACCTGTCAATCCTAAGAAATGTTTCCCACGACTATCCGTATGTCCCAATGTGCAAATCATCTTTCTCCACGTGCCTCAGTGCTGAATGCACCAAACTGACCAGTGGGATCAAGCACACCCCAGACCAATTGGTGCATAAGTAAAAATGCTGAGGTTTGAGTCAAACAACAGGATGAGACAGAATACCCATTCAGTAAGGAAGAAATGTGCCAAGCCAAGACCCAACTTGCCAGTTTGTTTCAAGTATTCATAACTAATATTTTTTATTGGTTTTAAAAATATTTTTCTGTTTTTCCTGCTCTTACTATAGATATACACGAACCCTTGAGTATTTCAACTATGATCCAATTAAACTACTACACCACTATCTAATCAAGACTGCAAAAAGTTCTGCAATCACTTGTGCATCAAAACTGTAAAAAAAATTACAGAATTACAAACCCAAATGAAGGCCGAAAATTAACATACATTTTGCTGCAGTTACACAGATTTGCACATGGCATCTCTCCTCATTTCTTGTTTCGGTTTATCATTTAAATATTAACAACTATGTAATAAATCTTCTAGGCATCACACACTGAAAACATCATCTCACTCTTCCTCTCTCACTCGCTTTTTCTTCTAAGGTTTACACCAACAGGCCTTGCCCTTGCATCCAGTGCGTCCTGATCAGCTTCTTTTGTTTTCTTACATGTAATAATTTCCCTCCCTCTCAACTCTTCTAGCACCTCCTCCTTATTTCTCACTTGTTATATCTGGTGTATCATTTCCAGCCTTCACCATAACCACATCTCACATGCTTCTAACCTTCTGTCATCCTCCTTGCTCAGTGTCGCACCTTCTGCTCCCACACACCAAACAAAACATCTCGCTACACTTTTTCTCAGTCCTTTGTCCAAACATGTATGCAGCGCCACCTTCGCATTTGAAATGCTCCTTAGTGACTAGCTTATTACATCACAAGTCCTCCGTTATTGCACTGCACAAATATTTACAAACTATCACTTGTTTAATTTTTTCATGGTCTTTACTGATATCAGTACTTTTTAACCTTGTCCTGATGACCGTACAATTTTTTCTTTATCTTCATTACATATGTCTCAAAAGCCTGATTCGGGTCTTCTTGTAATCAGTTAAGAACACATTCAAGTCATCAGCAACTCGAGCATGCATCACATGCCAGTCAAACCAGTGATGCAGTCTGTCAGGACTCGGAGGATTATATAGGCTTTATTGAACGTGGGCATTTCCAATTGAACAGTAAAGGAGGTAAAGTGTTAACGAATGGTCCTAGTGTTCAAAATCGTTGGAAAATTAATTGATAATTCTACAAAAAAACTGCATTAAAAATATGCATGGTGCACAAATCTTCATTCTGTCCAAATAGGACCAACATTCCGTTATTAAAAAGAAACTTTGTCGCTTTGTACTCCGTCACATGGAAATTTTGAGTAATCATTCAAGAATGAGCGCACTGCACACCCTTCTAGCAAATTGGAGGTGCACAGAAATGCTGTAAGCTGATGACTCGAAGCGACTACCACTTGGTATCGTAAAATGGAGTACTAAACTTATAACATTCTTCCCTTTTTACACTTATTTATATTTATGGCGTGAGCGTGTGCGCACGCACGCACAGATGTTATATAAGGCAGCTGAGTTAGGCCTACTGTGATGCACGCTCATAATACATGTACTCCTTTTTCCGTCCAAAAATTTGGCAATAGTATATAATAGACATATACCAAACGTGGGGGAGAGACGAGAACTTTGCCTACACTTTTACCATCTTGCTTTCCTATGTCCTTTCATTCCTTATCTGTAATCTTCTTACCTTCCAATGTGTTTTTTTTAGCTCCTTTCTCTTTCCAGTCTACATCTTTTTTCTTCAGAATATCTGTCAAGCCTTTTCCACTGTTGTCTAACAAAAGCCATTTGAATTTCTCTATTCATTTTCACAAAAAGTAGACACAGTGAACCCAAGCAATGAAATATATGAAAAAGTTGAAAGGGTAGGTGACTCTTGATAATAAGATTAAAAAACCCCATCTGTTTAATTTCTAATGTAGCCAACCCATTAATGTGAGATAAACAAAATGCATTGAAAAAATTAGAACTAAAGAAGAGGAAATATTTGAATTCACTTACAGTTAAATTAATAAAAAGAGCAACTAACTTTTTGTAAATTTTCACCAGGAAATACAGCTTCCAACTGACAATTGAAATAGGGTTATGAACAATCCCTCCCTACCCACAAATATTTTGCAGAATCCTCCACCAACTCTATTGCTGTAAAGGATATCACGCCCACTGCAGTATGATATTACTGTATTAGCATGGAATACTCCTTTTTAAGATTATAAAGAACATGATAATTTCTGCTTAAAGTTATTCAATAACCATAAACACCATCACGAGCATTAGCCATTCAAATACACCCACATTTTCAGCGGAGTATCTACGTGAGTGAAACATGTTAACATTACGGGAAAACATGAGCCTGGAATGAAGTACAGAAACCGTTGCCAGGTGACTAGCACACCCACACAACACATGGACATAAAATTTTACCATCAGATTTCTTCTACTTTACATTTATTTATGTTGTGCTCGTGTATCATTAAAAT
Source organism: Clitarchus hookeri (assembly GCA_002778355.1). Classification (NCBI taxonomy): domain Eukaryota; kingdom Metazoa; phylum Arthropoda; class Insecta; order Phasmatodea; family Phasmatidae; genus Clitarchus; species Clitarchus hookeri. The sequence continues at coordinate 488,756 of NQII01001231.1, forward strand.
TTTAATTATTTTTATTTCTGCTGAGGAAGCTTTATTACAGAAGTGGAAAATGAGATTCAAATTAAAATTCAAGGTCATTGGATTTACAAGCAGTTTTCTTTGTACGAGTTCCTTAAATGAGACATATAATAAAATTAATAGCACAAATCTTAAAATAAAAATTTGTGATTTACACATGAAATATGGCTGCTAACAAATATATTAAGACTAAGAGCCACTTTTACAGGTTTAAGTTAAACTCCTCATAATCTCCACATTAACATAATGACAGCTTTAAGGTGGACTTCAATTTTACAGTAATTTTTCACTCTCTTCATTATATTACGAAAGGGTGTTTTCCTTTTAGTTGTAGCTGTTAGCTCAACTTTATATAGCACACATTCTTATTGGTTGGTAGATCATGTTTTCTATGACGTGCATCACAAAAAAGTTTGTTATTTTTCCTATGTTGTCGTAGTTTACGAGGGTTTAGGTTACAGTAATGAAGTGGCTGGCATGAGAAAAGTAAAGCCCGAGATAAAGTAACACATTCCGAGTTCAAAAAATTTGGTATGAATTTACTTTTAGTAAATTGTGCACTTTTGTGGCTCTGTTGATATTAGGCATGGTGTAGCTATTTGAATCGCTCAACAGGTTCATTAAATTTAATTCATCAATTTAATTAGGTTATTCAGCTTCTACTGCACACTCCAAAAACTTACCTAGGCCTAACCCTAGAGTCCTACGTTAGTTTAATATTTTGTTGTCAGTCACATCGAAAAGTTCATTGCTTTCATGTACGTATGGAACAAATGTTTTTGGTATTTTGCAAAATTCATGATAACTTTCATTCAGTTATTGCAAAAGTTATGTCCATCTAATCCTTATAAACATTGTTTAATGTCAAAACTTCGGTCAAAACATTTCATTAAACTCACTAACGACAACTTCGGGTGGCAATTAGTTGACGAGGACTTTAAAGTGAACATCAATACTAACAGGAACCTGTAAAAGACCTTAACAGATAGATCGCTCTTAAAGTTCTCGTTAAAGTCTAACAGGAGGTTTAACGCAAACCTGTACAAGTGGCACAAAGAGCAATTCTTAACAACAAAATTCAACACCCGACAATAATGACCTCTGTTTCAACATTGCTACACATTCAGTATGGCAGAAACTTTCATCGTAATGCAAATGTAACACGAGCATATAATAGACTCTGAAAACACCCATCATTGTGAGCTTTTTGAAGTAAACTGTTTTTAATAGCAGGAGTCAATTTACCGTCATTATTTTTCTTTGAAAGAAGAAATTATTCAGGCAACCAGGAAATGCAAATTTAAAAACATCTGTAAACTGCAAAAATTATTATGAATATTAGAAAACTAGTGTAGGTGATTGCATTCAACTTTGTTATAAAAATGAGAGATTTGATATTTAGAAGAGTCTAAATGCACAGAAACAAAATACATTTATGTTCAGTAACTTGAAAGCAAAAGTAATGAATGCATTCATTAATCAGTCAGCCTGTAGCACTCCAATACTTCCAAGTATCAAAAATGCAAAATAGCACCACGTAGAAAAGTGTTTCAAAATCGAGTGTATTTTCTCAGATAAAATTAAATGCAGATAACATTTTAACAGTTTAGCCATGTTAAATAATAAAGACAGATGTAAAAAAAATATATATATATATATTATGATTTGCGATGATGTTGGATCCAGACAGCAGAGGTCTAAAATAATAAATTAACAATAGTAGTGGAACACAGTTGGTTCTGCCAGGGTGATAAGAGTACAATTAAACTGACCAACAGAACAGCATCCCTACCAAAACTCTTTGGAGGTTACATAAAATAAGAGCATATTGATTCAAGAGAAATAGATAAGGAAAATATTTGGCAGGACAACAGTACTACTTAACTTTTAAAAAGTCTTAATGAAATAAGACAGCCAGTGCTGTATATGTAGGCATGTGCGAATATTACAAAATTAAAATAATAATTGACATGAATTTGAAAAAAAAATATTCACACTCAATAAATGGAATGCCATGCAAATTTTGAATATAGTATTCACTGCACTAATACTAAACCATATACAGATAGTATTCTCCCTTTAGCTGTAGTCTGGAATTCTTAGACAATTTTCAACTGATAATGTTGCAAAAATGTTTTTTGGAGAAGTAACAATGTGATGTCTGGAGTTCAAAGCGAAGCACAGTATGCCAAACCAAAAATGTTTCTGGAGCATGAGAGTGTTTGCACAACAGAATAAATCTGAAAACAACAGTTGCTGCAGCAGTAGACAGAATGGTGGAAAATAACCAGAAGAATATTAACACAACCCATGGAAGGAATTATCAGGGTACAAACAGGCAATGTGGTGGGAAATGCAAATTGGAGGGCAAAATATGTCTCCAGGAAACTGGTAAACTACTTCAAACATAATGTGAAACTGTACCTAAATTTTATTTGTAATAGGTTATATTACAACATAATATCTTGATGTTTGTATTTATTGACTAATAAATGGCAACAACATTTTGTACTTATTTAATTATTCTATGTTTAACACTATTCACACTTACTCCTTGGTGAGTTTAATACTTCATTTGAAAATATTAGTACTTATAAAAGGGGATTGCACATACAGTTATCTTATTCCGGTATTTTAATGTATTTGGGAATTTTATTATTCACTTAAAAAATATATGCAGCTGAAGACCACTATTTGCACATCCTTAAGTGTATGTACTTAAGTGTATGTACTTAAGTGTATGTACATGTTCATTTAAGTTAGACTTTCCTACACAGTATCAATGATTTCTACAGTTAAAAAATGTAACAAAAACTCTTAAAAAAATTAAGGTATATATATATTTTACAAAAATTAAAATACAACTCCAGTAATTAAGGTAAAGAAAAAAAATAGAAAAAGTGTTTCCATGAAATTATTTTCAACACAAAGCAATCTTTATAAAACTTTGAAGTTACAGAAACTTATTATATTTACAAAAATGAATACATAAATCAATAGACAGAAGTGCTACAAAGGAATGATGACTGACTCAGAAGCTGCAGCCAGATGTACTACGCCATACCAAAAATATGCAGCAGGTGGCAACCATCGGTAGAGGCCGATGTAGGCTGATGAAGGCACCTGATAGGAATATCTCTCGTTCTGAATGCTGCCAGATGAATGGCATGCATTCCTCTGGGCACACGGTCTTCCATCTCCTTGGGACAGGACAGTTTACAAGCAAACTGTCAGTATCCGTAACGGTCCTGTAAACATAACACTTCTGGATAAAATCAGTTTGCTCAGTACAATTGCTTTCAAAACACACAGATTACAAGCTACGTGGGATAGAAAGGCCACGAGTAACACAGATACATCTCACCTACAATGACTACAATCAGGATTTTATCAATCTGTTTCTCCTTTTTTAAATAGAAAAAAATTACAACTCTGCTTTTAATAATTCAGATTGGTGATATTACATACAATTGGTGATTCAACGGTTTAATTGATTTTTCAATTCTATAGATCCTGGCTAGAATCAATTAATCAAAATATTCCATATATTATACACGCACATGTTTAAGAAACATGTGTACAAACTTGGGCACATCATTCGTGACTGGGAAAGAGGAAGAATGATATAGTACACCCATGGTCCATCTCAAATAATAAGAGCTGTAGAAACTCTTAAAGGCGGAGGGCGACAAGCATAGTAAGTGATATATTATGCCAAGTACTTGCGTTAGAGGAACATAAATTGGTATACATATTAATGAAACCAAGATCTTGGATAAAAAGAAGGTATGGAACATTATACACACCCCCATCATGTAAACAATAAGGGTTAGTACCCTATGATTGCATGCAACTACACCATGAGGTGAAATTGATTGTGGATACCATTGGATGAAGCAGGACATCATAATTAGCAAATAATGTCCCCTAGTTGCAACTCTCTAGGACCCACAGTTTCTGTGTAAAATGCAAAGGGTACAATGGTAGCAAGGTCATGGCCTGGTGGGTAGGCAACACGTATTGCATTAAGTGGTCAACACATGTTGGTGGTATGATGTTGATGTTATCACAGCCAGTTCCCCTTTCATCCCCCCTGAGTAAAGTAGTTTCCCACCCCGTCTGCCCGAGCGGCCTGTTATTCGCAGACTGTCACTGCTTCGATTCACTAGGTACTGCAGACGTGAACATGGACGAGTACACAAATTCTAAAATGACTGACATGGTCTTGGTGTATTAAGTGAGAGGCAACGGCAGGGCAACTGCGCGAGTGTACAGCCAAAGATACCCTGCACAATGTCAGTGAAACAACCAGACATTCGCACACCTTACACAGCGACTACGGGAAACAGGCACATTTCAGCGTCGATGTGGACCTGCTCGACAGAGAACTGTTCGCACTCCGCAGTTTTAAGAGGCGGTATTAGAGAATGTGCGATCGTGCAGAGAATGGATGCATCACATGGTACAGTATGGTGTGTCCTCCATTAACAGCTGCTGCGACCATACCATGTGCATAGGGTATAAGCAATGGGGCCAACAGATTATGTCCCACGGCTAGAATTTTGCTGGTTGTTTATGCAGCAGTGTGAAATTGATCCTGATTTCCAGGCAATTGTAATGTTTGCAACAGTAGAAATGCTCACACGTGGGATGACTCCCACCCACATGCAACTGTAACGAGAGGCTACAAGCACCACTTTGCCATCAACATTTGGGACGTCAAAGTGGGGGACAATGTTATTGGTCCATTCTTTCTGTTGAACCGTGAGTCGGGATTTCAATATTATAATTTCTTGCAGTTCGATTACCACAGTTACTGGAGGACGTTCCATTCGTCCTCAGAGAATGGATGTGGCTGCAACACGATGGTATAGCACCCCATTTCACCAGGATTGTGCGGGACCACTTCAACACAGCGTATCCCACTTACTGGATAGGACAGGGTGGGCCTCGTGCTTGGCCACCATGCTCCCCGGACCTTACCCCATTAGACTTCTGGCTGTGGGGATTTCTTAAGGCGTGTGTACAAAACACCTGTGGCATCTGAAGAGGACCTGTGAACTCTGATACGCTCCTCAGCCATCCATGCAACACTGGTGTCTGTACAAAATTTGCGTTTGTGTGAAGTGTTTTTGCGGTCCTGTGAATTAATATAGGATTTATAATGTTAAACTATTTCCTTAATACGAAATACGGTTAATATGTAATACGAAGTGATTTTAATCCCGCAGGACAGTAATTCCACATGTTGGCAAATCATTTACACAAATTCCACGGCTTAATGAGCACAAACACACCTAATATGCAATACTTGTAACACCGCAACATAAAATGGTAAAACATAAATAAACAACTGACTAAAGATATACATACTTTATAGAATAACAGGAAATATGTAAATCGATACTAGCGGTAAAGTAACTTCTACTGATGTTGCCAAGATGTAAATTGTAACATTGTGGTAAATAGGAGAATTCTATTTATTAGTTTAAAATTGCACTTATAAAATTTGTTTTATTTTAAATTGATGAAATTCTGCACACACGCGGAACAAACACTATCCTGGCGGCGATAATCTTCATGTGCCAAACTAATAACATTGAAGTTCATATCCTGCAAGTGTGAACACCGAGTGCAATGGAAGATCCAAGACTGACTCATTTATTTCCTGATGTGCTGTGCAATACAGGGTTTTTATTTTTTTTATACACACGCAAAAAGATGTTGGTACATTTTTTTATCTTCGAGATACACCTTTTATATTTTAGCGCATTACAATATAAATGTTTGGTTTCTCTTGCTGTACGGATAAGCCAACGCCACGGTTGAAAAAAAAAAAAAAAAAAAATTGACGAAAAATAGTTTTTGTTGGTAACATGTGCAAAGTTGTTTTAAAGTTGCTGTTTTAATATTTTTGATTGTGCTAGTTGGTTTTTACAGGTTTAATGATGGCTGCAAAACGTAAACATAATGAATTTACGTTACTAACGAAGTTTTAAATAATCAGTGAAGTGGACAAAGGCAGTAAAAATAAAAGAGAAATTGCACGAGAATTTGGTATTCCACAATTTAAAAAAATCGTAGCAAAGTTGAACTTGCTTATGACAATGCCTCTGCACTCTCAGCAAGAAAACGGCTGCATGGACCTAAACATGAGGAAATGAAAACCAATCTGCTTCAGTGGTATCAAGAAATGCGTGCAGCGAACATACCTATTTTTGGTCCTTTAATCCAGCAAAAGGCAGATTACCAGGCTTTGAGGTTAGGGATTTGATTTCAAATTTAGCAATGGTTGGTTGCAGCAGTTTAAAGAACGAAACAACCTTATTGCAAAAGTTGTCTGTGGCGAGTCGGCAGCCGTCGACGTGGATAAGACTCAGGATTGGCTAAAGTCCATGCAGGCAATACTTAATCAGTTCACTCCATTCAATATTTTCAACATGGACGAAACTGGAGTTTTTTACAACCTGCTGCCAAATAAAACATTGACTGTGAAAGGTGAGGAGTGCCATGGAGGTCAACACAGCAAGGAACGCGTTACTGCATTACTGTGCTGTAACCAAAGTGGTAGTGAGAAATTATGTCCCCTTGTTGTAGGCAAGTTTCAGAAACCCAGAGGTTTCAAGAATATTGTTAACCTACCATGAAGCAAATTCCTGTGCTTGGGTGACAGTGAAAATATTTCAGAAATGGTTAATGAAATTGGAATGACACACGGCATGTAAAAAAAAGAAAGATTTTACTTATTTTGGACAGATGTACAGCACATTCTGCTGTTGGCCTTGAGTTGTTACAAGTGACATTGCTCTATCTGCCAGCCAACACCACAAGTTTTCTACAACCTCTTGATCCAGGTATCATCCAGTGCGTGAAGAAGAGCTACAGAACTCGTCTCACACGTTACTTAATTTGTCACCTGGAACTGAAGAAAGAGACCAACTTGCGATGGGACGTTTTGAATGCCATGCGGAATGTATGTATGGCTTGGGATGAAGTCACATCGTCTACAATAGCCAACTGCTTCCGAAAAGCTGGTATTGGTGCCAAATAAGAACAGGCCGATGAGGAAGACAATGATGGCAATATGGAAGGATGGGATTACCTATCTTCAGGAACGTCTGCAATTCCCGGAGCGCCACTTTGTGCAAGTGGATGATGATGTTGCAGCACCTGTTGTGGAAGAACTGATGTGTGTTGAGGTTCAGTCAAGTGCTGGGATCGTTGAAGGAACTGAAGATTACTATGGAGAAGATAATGATTGTGCATTACTGCCAACGAAGAAGGATGCTATCCAGGCTTTAGCCACACGAAAATGTGCTTTCAAACATTGATGTTTATAGGGAAACACTTCTGAATTTGATAAAATCTCTACGGTTAAGGTAGTGCCTGTAAAGAAAGAACAATGAAAACCGAAATTTACTCGTTTTTTAAGCCATAGGTTTAAACTTAAAACAGTATGGTATTTGCCACTAAGTCAATGCTGGAAACAATGTAAATACTACGTACTAAATATGTAAGTATTCTTAAAGATTTGTATTCATATATTATACATTTTTCTAATACTAGTGAAGATAAGATGTGTACTGTTCTCCAAGAAGTGTTATATAAGTAAAAAATCTTCTGCAAAATTGTTACTTTTATCAGTTAATTCTTGAGAAGTGATGTTAAAATATTTTTAGTTCGAATGAATTTTTTTTTAAATTTCATAAGTACAAACTTTGCTATTACAAAACCTCATTATTACAAAGGGCCAAAATGATGGTCCCTCCAGGTTTGTATTAATGAGGTTCGACTGTAGTAATTAATGATTACAAAAAATAATTAATTAAGACTGTTTTTAACAAAAATTGCAGTGAATGCTTACTAGATAAATGTCTGCAGAACTGGAAGCACTGCAGGTATTAATTGAGGGGCTAGGTAGCCAAATGGTTAATAGCCTTGATAACAAAATTAGCAGTGTGAAAGAAAGGGTAAAGGTTTAAAATAATACAAGTGTCTCGTACAAAGGGAGAGAGAGGGGGAGAAAGGGAGAGAGGGGGTGAAAGGGAGAGAGGGGGNAGGGAGGGAGGTAGAGAGGGAGGGAGAGAGATATAGAGATGAAGAGAGGGAGAGGGAGTGAGAGAGAGAGTAAGAGAGAGAGAGAGAGAGAGAGAGAGAGAGGAAGAGTGAGAGAGGAAGAGAGATAGAGATGAAGAGAGAGATAGAGGAAGAGAGAGAGAGGAAGAGAGGGGTGTAATACACACACATATTTTTTTGAAATATCTAAACTTTCAGCAACAGATTTTTCCTAAGACCCACTGATAAAACTTTTGTTTGTTCAAAATGTGTAACTTTTTACCGCAAACAACAGAGAATACGTGTGATAAAAATACAGTTAGCTACAAGAATATAGGATTAAAACAGGTCATAGCATCACTGTTTATTTTATTAAAATGAAATGCTGCAAAATCATACATGTGTTTAGAAACACATTTGTAGGAGCAGTATTTAAAAGTACAGTTCTAAATGTATGTGTAAAATTAGTATTTAGTCATTAAAAAATTTTTACTACCTCTACTAACACAGTATAAGTCAATTTTTTTTCCAATTCTTCTTATCTTTCCATATTGAATTTTCTCAGTGCGAGTGTCTTGCTTATTTGCAGTTTTTATTTCCACTGTGTTTTAGCTTTGCAAGAATATATACTATATAATAAAATACAGGCTACATATGGTCTATCAAGTTCCCAAAGAAGGCATGATACAGTGGAAACTCTATCCATCGAACAAAGATGGATCGAAAGTCCTTGTCAACAGAAATTTTACAGTGATATCAACAAAATTCCTATGTAAATAATGCTAAAAAAATCTATTCTTGCCAAACTCAAAATTTAATTTTTACCCATTAGATTAAACAAAACATTCTGTAGCATTACCGAAAATTACCTGCTCCGATCATTTAACAACGAAGTATTAACAAAAAAGTATAAGTATCAACTGTACTCACCATGGCATACGAAGTCTGTATTCATTACCTTATGTAAACATGCACAGGTAATACTTATAGACAACAAAAATAAAATAAATTTTTAACACACATTGTTTTTGCTTGCCTCACTGTCCTAGGTTATTCCTATTTATGTAATTTACCACTTCTGAAATAATCTGCTGTAGATTAAACCACAATGTCGCACGTAACTCGTACTTTGTAACCAAAGATAATAACCAATAACAATAGATGTCTCGACTACACATCGTGTTATTTAGAGAAGACCAAATACAAAAACACTGAAAAAATGTGGAAATGCAGTACATGTGTGTATGAAGTTTTATTAGATGTTCAGCAAGCAATTGCAATGTTTACAGTGGCAGCCATGTTGGCAACGAACGACCAGGAACCATAAGCAACAGCGGTGCCATGAGGTGTTTAAATACTGTTTTAATTAAGTTTGAGTGTGTGTACCAGAAAAAATTTGAATGGATTTTTTTTTTTAAAACATATAAGGTCAACACTTTTTGGTTTCCTTGGCAACTTTATAACAGAGTTATACTGAATTATGAATATTTTCTTTAATATTCCCATTTGCATTGTTTTCTTTTCGATAAACCTATCAATGTGTTCAACATAAAGTTTAATGAGCTTGGGTTATTTTGGTTGACTAATATGTCTAACAGAATGTCCGCATCTATAGAATTTTTTAGTCAGTCCCCTGAAATTCGATGGATAGAGTTTCCACTGTAGTTGAACTCACCTGTATCGATGACATGACGCCATTAGCCATAGAGCTGAGTTTCCCAGCCACTTTCGTCACTCCTTGGCGAACACTCTCCTTAACATCATCAAAATCTGGCGTGTGCAACTGGGACATGACGCTTCCACTGCCCCGCGGGCCTGCTCCGCCGTTGTTTCCCGTTCCAAAGTACTCTGCTGACGATATGCTTGAAGAGCCCTCGAAGCGGGATAGGTTCGCTCTGCGTTCCCACTGGGCAGTAAAGAAACATCAGTAACATTTCCAGATGCAGTGTCTCGCCACAACTGAAGCATCGTCAGTTATAGATAATGTTACATTGCACTTGGTAAGCAGCAACTTGGCAAGTGCTGCACATAGAGAGGAAAAGGAGGGCAAATGGGGCAATTTGCCCCATGTATCTGACCTCAAAGGCCACCCAGTAAGTGACTTGGATATATTTTTTTAACATGAATAGGTTGTAACATTAAGTACCAGTTCCTATAATTTCAGAAAGATAAGATGAATATTAGGTGACCAGTGAGTTATTTTATACAACTGTGCATGAAGGTAAGAAATCATGTTGGTTTTAACAGCTATGTCCAAACCTTTGTTTTGCACAAAGTAATAAATTCACAACTACAATAATTATAGTTCCTGTAGTTTAATTGCTTGGGAAAACAAATTTGTCCTGAAAATAATGCTAAGTCTAACCAATTTAAGGTTATATTTTTCTAAAGTAGTGACATATAATGTACTATGTAAAAAATGTGTATAAAGTCTACTCCCTACCTAGCATTTTTCAGGGGACTGTCAAAAAATTTCTATACATGCAGGATTTCAGTAGATGACGGTTCTGAAATGTACATCAATAAAATATAACTTCTGACCTTATTAGTCTTCGTTTCGAGTATAATGAGAGCTGAACATTATTTCTGAATAAGGTTTAGCTAATAAACACAATAAAAATGGGATTTTAAAGAAAAAGTATTACTGTAAATAATACATTAAAAACATTTCATCCAAACTTGTTTAAATAAAGGATATAACATCTCAAACTACCATATATAATTGATTGTAATCAGACACCAAATGCAAGCACACCTAAAACTTTCAAACCCTCTGAAAATGAAAATAATATGATACCGAATGCAAGTCAAATTTTGAATGTCTCGCATGCACTCAATCAGCTGAGAGCGTGCCGAGAGATTAACGATCGGGCAGTGCGTTCACGGCGGGCGTGACGGCGAAGAGGAAGCAGCGGGAAGATTACCCCTGCACACCACCACATGTTGCAGATACCTTGCGCACGAGGCAAATGTCTCTTTTTTAAAGTAATTAGTTATATTTCACTGTTAAAAAACTTTTACTTTTGAGACAAAAATGAATAAATATAGCAATAACATTTATTTCTTTACTGTCTTTAATAATTAATCATTCAAAACCATGTCCTCTGATTTTCCCTGTCGCGAGTTACACTGCACTTGGGCTCGGTGCTTCCCATTATTAGACGATCAAAGGTGTCGGCAAAGGTGTCAAATAGACAAGTACATTTTTAAAGTTTAATTCAAAATACACGTGTCTATTGAAATGTATTAATAAAATCCTCGATTTCCTTACAAGAAAATACTGAAAATGAACTTTAGCATAGTAATACAAGCCGCTCGATGTTCAAACATTTTTTGGCGACAAGGGTAGGTCAAGTAGATGCTTCTCAACATATAATTTTATTCGCGAAGATGCAGCCCATTGAGTTAAATAAATTAATATTAAGTTTTAAAATCATGTTAATTTAACGCCAGATACAAGGAAACACCAACCTTATAGGAAAAAACAACCTTTACTCACAAAAGAAAACATCTTTACAAATAATAATTCCTCATTAAAATGTATTGCCTAACATTTTTAGGTGAAACCATTTCGAGCGACGGATAATCTTGATAAAATTTCTACGTTCCCCAGGCACCTTTTATTATGTGTCCAGCGTGTGAAGGTAAGCGCGCGCAGCCGAGAGAGAGAGAGAGAAAAAGTGCTTTTCTTTTGCAAGAAAACCGTTTCCCCTCTCAAAGGCATGTAATGGGAGAAAGGAAGGGGGGCGGCTGAGACAGAAAGAGGGGTGGGAGTGAGTGAGGACCCTAGGTCGCCACGCTGGTTGCTAGGTAACCACTTCCCCTCTAGTCAGGCATGTAAGGGGAAGTAACAAGCCAGACACACACGTCGCACCATGCCACAGACAAACATATTGGGAAGACAAAGCGCCGCAGAGCAGTGATAAACGGAGGCACGCTTGACGTACTTCACGTCCAAAAACTATTGTTACAGGAAATCTCTGATTACGGGACCCGAAGTATACTTTGATCGACACAACATCCAATAAAACAATACGAGCGGTTAGCTTTATAATTATTTATATAGGAGTTTTTCCAGGGTCACTGAAAATTAACTGTGGATACAGTTTATCGGTACATGCATTTTCGGTACAATGAGTGTCAACTGTAACTCACAAAAATGTTTAAATTTCAAAATTCAATTTGGCTATTCCATATAAACTTTGTGAAAGACATACACGTGTACTGTTATAGAAAAATATAATTACATAATATTGGTATTAGGAGTCACCTTCATTTTTTTGCTTAATTCTACATAATTGGCAGTTTTGTAGAACTTGTAGGCAAAAAGTGACAAGTGACAACAACACATGAATTTTTTTTATACGTTACTTACACTGTTCTATAAGGAGTACTAAAATGGCATCCTGTTATTGTACATTTTGTAACATAGGACAGTGCTTGCTTAGCTTATCATTTCCCTCTATTGCTTTTGTCTACTAGGGTTTTTGATGACTTACTACAACTGACACTTCCATTCTCTTATCATGACAAGGAAAGCCAGGCCACCACCTCAAGTCAGCGTGATGCCGCATTCAAACTGTGTAGGTTCTGTGCATCAGTATTCTAATTCAATGACAGAGATTTCGTCTAGTGCAGCTGCAGCGGATGTTTGCAGCATAGGAAATTATTTGTAAGATGGTGCTTGTCACAAAACAGTGTATACAAAACACTGTGGTCTCTATTTGATAAGAAACCTGCCTCAATTTCAAAAAGATCTTTTGCTTTGGAGGTGTGGAATACAAGATATCAGCGACACTAACGTTGCAGAATCAAACAATATAAAACACTGTTATCACTTTCTAGTGTTTTGTGGAAGTATGATTTTCTGCAAAGAACATGCTATGACTCATACAAGGTGCATAAAATGTGTGTGAAGTGTAGCTTACGAGAAGCAGACATTTCTAATCTCCTGAAAGTAAAATTTACAACACGCAAAGTATCAAAGTCGAGACTTTATTAATGTACTATAAATAGGGTTTTGAAAATGTGACTTTTTTCTCACGAAACGAAAACAAAAGGTATGTTATGAATAGGGGCATGGACTTTTCGCGATCGCAAATAAACAACAACAAACGCGAAATCGTCACAAAATTTAGTTTTTGCGCGAAATATGGCATATCTGACTTTAATGCGCTAAATATAACCACGTTTTCCAGTAAAATTTTGTTTACAGTATTGCAAAGCAAACACGCGCTCATATTTTAACACTAGGTGGCGAAATACCGTATCTCTGCATGCATAGGCTGTACATAAAAAAAAAACGGCTACAGAAAGTTTGTTGCAACTTATTTACGAGATATTGACATTTAAAAAAAAAATTTAACCTCCAAACATGTTCAGGAATTGGTCTACAAACAGTACATTTTAATGTTTTATCTTAGTTTGTAAAAAGGTAAAAAAAAAATGTGAATAAATAAATAGCGTTTCAATCGCGCAATAATTTGTTCACTCATGTTCATAAATAAAATATCCTTTATCGTGCACGCGTAGAAAGTAAACATGGTGGAGCTCGGTCATAGCTGCCGTACATGAGAAAATAATTACGCTGTTGTACCAGAGAAAGATATCTTGCATAGTTCGCACGCCCGCCACCGCGCCACAAATGCACATTGATAGACGCCATTTTGTGTAACATGTTGCCGTGATTTTGCTTTCTCAAGTCACGATACCACCTGTGGAATACTATACGTGGGACGTTTATTTGTAAACCGTTAAAATGTTCAATTGTACTGTTGCGTAAGGTAAAAACATTACTATATCGTATTTAAAAAAAAGGATAGTTCCTGGTGCTTCTTAATTCTTTGCCCAGTATAGATTATACACCTAAGTTGACAACACTAGTTTCCACTGTTTTTATTTGGTATTTACTTTACTATTTGTTTTTGCGTTGGTTCCTGTTACGTGTGTTAACGTATTTTAATACTCAGACATTGTTTAATATACCATGAACGGGAACATGATTTTAAAACTGATGGTTTTTTCATATTTGATGAACGATTGTTTTGATACTACACATTTATGACGCCATTAATATAAGTTTAGGGTTTTTTCTGAAAAACACAAAAAAAAATTTATGATATATTTCTACTCTACTAATCACGTAGAACACGAATATATTAGGGGCGTAGCTTTAAAATAAATACAACATATTTTAGAAAAATTGAACAAAATTGCGAAATGAGCAGTATAGCCAGTTTGTTTAAGTTTCTGAACGAAACGTCCTAGACCAACAAAAGTTGCATTAATGGGTTCTGCACAGCTTACCTTGTTCATATTCAAGAGGGCGTAATGTTAAAATAAGTAGAACATATTTTGAAAAACTTGCGAAATATGTTTGTTTACGTCTATTAACGTCCGAGGAATTATACCAGCCCCCTACCTAGGTGAGGCAATTTACATTCTTTTGGTGTGTTTTACGGTTCCTTTAAATCCCTACAATCCTACATTCACAGTTTAGTGTAAAACCCAAACATCCTAGGTTAGTATAAAACCCTACTATCCAAGGTTAGTGTAAAATCCAAACATCCTAGGTTAGTGTAAAACCCTACAAATTCTAGGTTAGCTTAAAAATGTAAAATAGTGACTCACCCATTGTGGGGTTAGGTGGGCACATATTATGAAATTAGTCTGACGTTAATGCCCCTAGTATATTCGTATTCTGCATCATTAGTAGAGTAGAAATATATCATAATTTTGAAATTTTTTTGTGTTTTTCAGAAAAGCCCCTAAACTTAATAATTACCACCAATTGTTTGGTGTCAGAAATATAAAAAAAAACATTGTTGATAAAAAATTGTTTGCATTTGTAGGAAGTTTTCCTTTGCTGAAAACACTCATGCAGACAGAATTCTATCTTGCTTTACAGCAGTAAGTTTCAGGAATTTTGAAAGAAGGGCAAACTACTGATGTCCTCAATGTTTTGCATGGTCTACGTGAGCAACATTCAACTTTTGTGTCACAAACTGTGTCCATGATGGGGATTCCCACATCAAATGCAGATAGCGAGCGGGCTTTCTCTGCATATGGACACATTTTAACCGATTTACGGACAGGCCTAAAACCGAACAACATTGAGCTAATGCTTGCCAAATACTTTGGTGCTAGCATGTAAATTGACACTGTTCTAAACAAGATATATATTTTCTTGTTATAGGATTTGGTGTTCTCATTTTAAAAATTTAGTGTTGAATTATTGTTTGTGTTCTTAAGTTAGAAGTATTAATTTTTTGTCTACATATATTGGCATTTATCAATTTGGCACTTGTTTCGGTAGTGAACTCTGTTTGTACAAATATATATATGTTTTTCTGTACTGTACATTTTACATTTTGTAGTGCTGTGTTAAATGTAATCATCAAATAATATTTTTAATTTGAATTTATATATAATTTTTTAGTAGCCAGTAAAGTGAAATGTGAAAATCTTGGTTTTTTACAAATTATTTCCAGTTTATCTACCTACAAAAGACAATTCCATTATTTTATAGTTTTTTGCGCTGGATTTTCAAACATTCATGACGAACAGTAAAGTTTTTATTTACCGCTTTAATGTTTTTATTTACCGCCTTAATGTTTTTAAGTGAATTTTTGTACCGCTTTTAACAATTTTTTATGACGAAATTTGGAAATTTTATTTACCACTTTTAGGGGGCCTTAGTTATGAACTTTCGTGAAAACTGAAACGAAAATGGAATGTATTTTTGCAAGGTCTCAGTCTTAACAAAAGCTAAATGAATTTCATAACATTTTAGCAAGTTATTCATAACAAATTTGTTGTAAAACAAAACAAAAAAATATAGCATATGAAGTGTATACTACAAGAGGTATTGCGTAGATTTAAATTTCTGTTTTATGAATGAAAACAAACAAGATTATTTACAGGCAAAATTTTTTTTTGCTGGTGCACTACTAAATGAACATTTATTAAATGCCTGAAAATTCATTGAAATAGAAAATTTTTGTTTCGTTTCAGAATACCAAATATTCGCACAGCCCTATTTATAACGAGATTTTACTGTATTCAAAGTATGTGGTGTCACATCAAATACAGGGCCTACAAAATCCGAGACCCCTATGCCCCCCAAAAGATAGTGAACCTGCCACCACCACATACACACACACACACACCAAACTGCCTACAGAAATGTGAGTAAGTACCGTGCTGTCTGCAGTGTCACCAAAGAATTGATCTGAGGAGATAGCCTTGGCACTGCCAAACTTTTTCTGTGCCTCATCGGAGACAGCAGGGGCAGCAGGCTCTGTCCTCCTTGGCCGCTCCTCCTGGGAGAAGCTAGAGAATGACGATGCCGCGGGTGGCTGCTGGCTCTCTGGCTCGACCACGATCCAGCCCTTGCTGGCCGCATACCTGTCCCTGCTCGTGTTGCCGTCCAGGAACAGAGACTCTAGGCTCTTCTCGCTCGCACTACTCTTGTACCTGCCAACAAGGTCTTCACTTACCACAATATCCTTCGTTAAGGGCTGTTCGTAGTAAACACTTTTGAAACAAAGGTTCGAAAAAAAATCACGGAAGACAAACACAATATGCTACAGTATGTACTGGTAAGCAGGCACTGTTAAGTTGGCAGCAAATGAACAAAAACAGTTCCATGCTTTGATGTGTTGAAAGCATAATGTTTAAATTTATGGGTACTTTAGGCATTAGTTATAATATTAGCACCGCGGCCCCCAACAACTGCATTAGGATATCTACCTTCTGCCACTTTTAAGTTGAGCGTATATCAAACCCACAAAGGACCGAGTAATGGGCCAGTGATAATAAGTTAACATTTAAATACAGTGGATTCTTTATTATTTGTTCCCGTTATTTACGCTTTACCATATTTCCCATTTATTTATTTGGTCATGTCAGAATTTCCATTTAATAATGCTAATTGCTGACTGCATTCAACGATTGCCTGTTTGTTTTCCCATAACATCAACTCAAAACAAACTGTCCATTTGCCAAATATTGCACGCATCAATAGTTTTTGAACACTATGTGAACGCAAAACAACGTGGATAGTTGACAACTGGTACTATCAATTGTATTGTTTACTTCCAGCGGAATTGTTTCGTGTTCTATTGACTACACTTATTCTTTTTACGTGTTTACTTGTAGGTTAGCGACAATGACAACGAATCACACAATTTCTGACACTATATCAAACTATCTATGATCTTGTTATTGTAAACTGAATTTGGTATAAGGTTATAGACGCAATATTTTAACAGCGTAATTATTATCTGAAACTATCGGTTGCGGGTTTCGTTAATATTGTTGGGGTTTGAAAACGGCTCTGCAAGAAATGGCAGACAAAAATTATCAGAAATACATAAGATGCAGAAATTGTAACAAAGAGATTGAGCATGGCTCGGCAGACAATAAAATTAAAATAAATAAAAAAAGATTTTAATTTAAAGTGCATATTTAATCATAAATTTACTCTAAGTTGCTTTTAATTATATCTTTAGGTTGCATTTTGAGGTTATGTTTATTTCTAAGGTCTAAAATCCAAGTCCTCATTCATACCAACAATTTTCTTGGGAACCGTGAAAGGCTGTAATTTTGAGTTTTGACGGTAGTTGTTACCACTATCTTATGCAGGGAAAAAAAAACTTTCCTGCAGTATCTTGGGAAAATACAAAATTACCTTTAATATAGTGGACTATATACAAAAAAACGCATGTACTGACAAACCGTATCCAATAAAAATTTTCAGTGGTCCCATCAAAATTCCTGTTTAAATAATGATAAAATCATTGCTTTTATGGATTGCCAAACATTCCATAGATTGAAAAATTTTGGCCCCGTCACATAATATTTCACGGAAGAAACCTTTTTAAGATGGTTGTGTCTAAACACTGGGTATAAAATATGTTAAGCACTTTAATCTCCAGATCAGTTGCGAGTCTGGCAGTCGGGAGTGGCCTTGCTCCCTCCCTTTACACACCTGATGAATGAGGAAGCAGTTACCTAGGAACCAGAGTGGTGTCCTTGCGTCCTCTCCCCCCCCCCTCCCACTATCTCTTTCTCTACCACCCTACCTTTCTTTTTCTCCTTATTACATGCCAGCGAGAGGGAAATCGATAGAGTACACAAATATTAAAGGTATTGGGGAAAAAGAAACTTATTTTATAGCTGTACCACCTACTATTCAACTTATAGACATTATCTATAACTACTTTCTACTCAGATAAATTTTTTTAGATTGCATGGTTAGGGGCAAAATTGTGTGGTGTTATTTTAAGACAAATTTAGCTTTTAAAAATACCAGATATCTGTGTTATCGATTTTATTAAGGAAGAATCATAACCTGAAACTTAATTACTAATATGATACATTATATATTAGAGCCAAAATGTTACAGTTTCATTTTACCACAAATTTTATTATTAAGAATTGTGAATCAGTTGATAATTTATCCTTATATGTATATTTGCATTTTAAAAAAATTATGTTTATGCAACTGCATAAATGACAGTAAATATTTAATTTCAACTAAGAAACAGAGCATTACCATAGGTTTAAAAAAAAATCAATTTTTAAGGTTTAAAGTTTTTTTCTAATTCATATGTTGAGGTTCCTAAGACAGTGGTGTCGCTTACACAAATCGCTTGGATATGGTTTTATAGTATTATATACTTAAGCCTCAGCCGGACTCTGTGCAGTCTGTTTGCGAGTTTGGAGGATTGCGTGACATTAAGCAACAGGTGGGTGAAGACAACAAAGTGATGAGGCAGCAGTGTCGAGTGGCGGCCAGAGTGACCAGCGGGAATGAAGTTTGCGGACTGTGAGCATCGGTGCAGTGGAGAGAGAGAGACTAGCAGGCAGGACTTCTAAACTGACTGAGTGAGTTTAGGACATTTTTTAAACGATGGCAATAGACAGAACCCGTCTAAATAATGAGAGTGAATTGTGACACAACCATTACAGACACATTGAGAATGACTTTAATTAGAATTGTGATAGACAGTAAATATTTAACTCACTGAGAATAACAAAATTAACTGTGGAGATAGATAGTTTAATATTGTAAATAATAGCTGTATGAATAAATTAAAAATCAAATTTAGTTCATTTATATTTATCAAGATCTCTATTTCTCATAAACTATAATACACCCCTCTAGCATCTTGTAATAATATCCTCACATCCTAATCCACTGAAATTTTAGATGTATGGAAATTTGACAGTTCCCTGAAAAATGGTAGGATAGTCTCTCCGTTGTAACACATAATCACTCCAGCAAATCCGAACTTGTATAACAGATTTCCAAATTGTGAAACAGTAATTCAACATTGTCAACTAAGTTTCCTAATATTGTTTATACCAGGAACTGTTATTTCAATACTTCCATTAACATTTGTTGCTGCCAAACGAAAACAGCTATTTTTGCATAGCGATATACATACAAAAATTCACCCATTACAACACTGATTCTCAACTTGAATCTTTGTTCCATCAAAGTAATACTGCGATAATATCAAACTAAGTCAATGTACATAAAAAGAAACAAACTTTGTGAAAGAAACTTACATTCCAAATCCTGAGGAAAAGCTGTAGTCTTCAAAGAAGCTTTCGTCTCTGTCGAAAGCAGACCTGGAGTTGCTCGACGATTTGCTGGGGCTCTCCTGGTCGATTACCTTCATGTCACTTAATGCAGAGTGACTTACACCACTGGAACATTTCCATATTACATCAAAACTAGAAACATTGGACACACGGAACTACACAACACTGTTGTCTACAACATAATCCACAGATGAGATGTAAACCTCAGAAACTTTATGGTTATAAAACTGGAAATGCAACAAAGTCACTCTTAAGGGGAATCCCTAGTAGAGAATTTGAAGTGCCTCAAGGGCATGCCTGGCCATAAGGAAGCATTGTGATGGGCCCTCCCAAGGCCGCGCTACGCATTCCTGGGTAGCTAAATTTCTTGCAAATAAGATCTCCGACAATAAGATATTACACGTGATGAAAGCCAATGGATTAAACTACAGATGCCACTTTGTACTTTTTCCCTTCCCCATAAGGAAACTACACGGGAAAGCCATAAAAATGCTGCTTTGAACCATTTTCACTATTTTTTCTGTCTGGTTATATTTAAAACAATAACAGTAGAAAGTGGTGGCTCTAGATAATAGTTTATTATATTTCCTACCAAAAAAATTTAATTTCCTGAACATTTATTACCAAGATATGTACATACAGTGGAACCCTGTTAAAAAATCCTCTCTTATAACATTTTCCTGCTTAATAAGCTGTCTTCTCTTGGTCCACAAACATGTTTTCCAATACAAATTTACACTCTTATAAAGTTTTCCCTTATATAAGGCTTACATTTCTTGGGGCACTTGAGAAAGTTTATAACAGGGTTCCACTGTATGCAAAACACGTTTCGCCACCAGATGGCTTCGTTTTATGCAACATTTTGTTTGGTGATTAAAACATGGAGAAACATTTTTTTTATATTTGAAAAGGAAAAATTTTATTTCATTTCACAACAGTAATGAATTGAACTTCTCTAAGTAAATGAAAGTGAATCCAAAGTAAATACGTTTCATTGAAGTGCTCTTTGGTAAACCACATTTTTTGTTTTTTGGTCTGACGTTAACACAAACAAAGCGGATGGTTTCCCAACTCGTGAACACGCAACGTATAACTGCCCATGTGAAAAACAATGATTTTCTAAATTTATCCCGCAAACACTAAGCGATTGGCCTTGCGACTTTGGAATTTCTTTGTTGATTGATTCCAAGTGTAATACTTGGGCATTTCAACGTACATCAGCGTCGCTAGTCGGAATCATTGGTATTCGA
>NQII01001231.1:511390-542239 GCA_002778355.1 Clitarchus hookeri
CTGAATTTTCTTTGCTATAAACCTCACGGAGCCCGAGACCTTTCCAACGAATGCAAAACCGTGGAAATCGGTTCGTGCGTTCTGGAGTTATAGCGTCAGGAAGGAAAACCCGACTTATTTTTATATAGTAGATATATATAATTAACATAAAATGTCTTCTTTTTCAATAAATAGCAGCCAAATCTAGTGATGGGTTGAGTCTAGAAAAATCGAGTAGAGTAGAGTCAACAAAGATTGACTCATCACGCGAGTAGAGTTTTTTTTTTACAGCAGACATCGATCTACTGAATGTGTAAGTTGAGTTACGGTGCTTTTAGGTTATAAACAACAAATGTTCGCAGCTAATAATCACCTTTCGTGATTACAAATCATAATTTTACGTTGCTAAACTGCTTAAGTTGCGGAAGAATGTAAAAAATTTGGCTACATGCTTTGACGACACTTGGTTGACGCTTGTGATGTTCGGCTGTGATAAAATTCGGCGGTGGTTATATTCACGACCAAGCCATTTTGCTTCCCAGCAAAGCGTTTCCTCTTTGCCATCACACTGGACGGCATTACATACTGGGCCCAGTAACTTGTCATGGTTGACAGGTACAGTCTCAGCACGACTCAAATACATACAACCATAAGGCGTACAGTATTTAAACATGAAAAGCCCGTGTCCCATGGCAAATCACACCTTCAGCAGATATTTGCATAACTGTAAACTTGGTATTACTTTTATCATCTAATTACTCTTAAAAACATGCATTAAAAAAAAGAACAACTGTTAGGAAACAAAAACTTTAAATGTGGACTGCTTGTTTGCTTACCCGGCGGTGGCATGACACTGACGGACCAGCCTGAAAGTTACCCTCCCACTCCGCCCGTTACAGTTATCTTTTTTTTTCTATCAATATCACATGGATGAAATTACCATTCCTACTAGTCATTCACTCGTCGGTGAGAGGGAAAAAGTAGCTATGTGAATAACTTGCCCAGGCAAAGAAGTATTCTTATTAGTACAACCTAGTCCCAAACCTTATTCTTGGTTATCTGTGACTATAAGAGGGGGAGGAAGTTATATGGTGCGGGCGTTATACCCATGAACATAGGTACACATTTACATTTATGGTGAAAACTCGATTTTAACACAAAAATTTTTACACTGAACTAGACTTGACTTCCACACAACTTGAAACTTGACTTGACTCAACTCGAAGCTGTAAAAATCAGTCGCCCATCACTATGTAAATTATAATTTTTTTTTGTTTTTTATTTGCTGTTACCAAATATTTAAGAAACGTGCCAACCAGTTTGCTGCTAAATAGCAATCTCTGGAGTCAATTAAGTGATTCATATATTTTTATTTCACTTGCAAAAAAACTGCTGTTCCAGCTATTTATATTTATGGGGCGTATAGAAAAGTGAAATTATTGACTGTATAAGAGTTTACAAAGAGCATTTTTTTTTTAATGCTGGAGTTATATAGTTATAATGCAAAAAGAGAATGTATTTTTTAGTGAAGAGTTAACGAAATAGTTTGGGAAAAACTTTAAGTAAAATTTTCTTACATATGGTCTCTTTTTTATGCCAGTTATTTGCATGTGATCTCTTTATGGGTGCCACTGGTCTGATGACCCTAGTTGTAACCGATGCTTCTACACCCTACAGGAGGGGGGAGGGGGGGAGGAGGAGGAGAGATAACACACTTGGTTACGCAAAAACACAAATCTGTTGCTACATTAGTTCAGTACCAATGCCACTACATAGCATCACTATTCTAACACTAACTCCCCGAATCTTTTGATTTCTTGGACCACTACTACCTAGAACTCAACAGTCAAAAACTATTTACACCATATACAACAGTCTACAACAATGACAAATTTAAAATGTAATACTTTGAAATTCTGGGTAAGATTTAAAATTCTAAACATTGTTACAAAAATTATTTCATTTGAAGCACACTATGAATGTTCATTCCCAAAATGAACCCCCTTCTTTGCTTTTACCCACGACATACAACTGTCACACCTACCAATTATCAAACCACTGCCGACTCAAGTGTATACAGCAAACTTATCTCCCTCCCCAAAGGATCGGATATTTTTTCACACACTTCGAAGTGAATGAAAGAAATTTCTACAGAAACACCTGATACTTTGTGACTTACAATTTGGGTGGCCTTGAAGTGCAAGGAAAAAAATTAATATTTCCAATTTTTTTTAAGCCCTCAGATTCCTCGTCATAATTCTCCAGATTTTTCAAACAAGCAGCAACTCAGAATGTGAAACTCACGTGCGTGAAGCTATGCCCATGCCTAGCCGCTCGATCTGTTGGGCCTTCTTTGGGTCCACTTTCTTTAATTTTTCCTCTTCCTTCTTCTGTTGTAAACTGAGGTCTTGATAGGCCAGGCGCATTGAGGTAATCTAAAATAAAATATAAATTTTAATTAGTAAAAAAATTTTTATTTCAATAACTAATGCTGATTTATTACCCAAGTGAAAGTTTTTCCATTGTTACCACTGGAAAATTACACTGGCAGTTTCTATGTGGTCACTGAATACTAGGCAAATTATTACAAGACACAAAACAATATTGCTGTGACCCAAGTGTTTGAAAAAGTATGAACCAGACTCATTCTCAGAACCCTTGAAACTCTAGCGTCTGTTCCTCCTTGGCCATCCTTGGAGCCGCCTCCTTACACACTTCAGCTGGGTCATACTGAGTAAGGTTTATTCCACTCAGGTTAGGAACTAGGGATGGGTCGGTTCTGGTTACTAGTTCCTCCGGTTCTTGGCGTTGATAACCGAGACCGAGAACCAGTGTCAAAATCTCGGATCAGGTTATGTGATGTACTGGTATACTATAATTATTAACACTTTATGCCGGAGCTTACATTCAAGTAACAAAAATACTATTTCGAAAATAATTCAGTGTATTTAGTTATTAAATAGAAAACAGAAAAAAGTTGTGTTACCGATATACTCGTGTGCTGCATTACTTGATTAAGCACCTTCTATTAGTTGGTTAACTTGGGCAAAATTGGTTAAGTTCCTTTGTTAAGCATGAATAAAATAAATTTTCATTTGTTTTGGATTTTAAAATTGTATTTCTCTTTGAAACTAGAGCAACATAATATAAAAGGAAAGCCTGAAGCTGTTATTAAATGTTATTTGACATTTATATTTATAGTAGTAAAAAAACATTGAAAATAAGTAATCGAGAATGGATTTTTAACAACTGGTACCAAACCAAGAACAGGAAAAATAATGGAACGAACCCATTCCTATTAGGAATAAAACAAAATTCCTTCTGGGAGTGTTTGGCACCGCTGTTGGAGAAATTCTATACATTTGTACATAAAAGTCAGCGTTTGGCTTTAATTGTGATGCATAATATTTTGGCATGGGCAATTATGTAAGTACGTATTAACTTTATTTTGTAGCACTTATTCACACCCTCCAATGCTGTTTACAAGACTAAACAGTAAAAATAGAATTGTGTTTGGCACTGAGCTTTTGTAAACATATTATTTTAGTGAAAAATGTTAAGAATTTAGAGCCAAACAAATATAGCTGCAACAAAAGGAATGTTTCAATTCTGCTGTCACATTTAATTATAGTAATTGTGGAACACAAAGTTTTGCTAAATCCACTTTTAATACAGAATATTAAACATGTTGAAATCCACTTTAGTGCATAGGTCTTAACATAATACACTACAAATCAGAAGATTAAATTATATTATATAAATTCATTTTATGAAAACAGCAATTATTCTATTTGTTTACATGCAAAACAATGAACATTTGGTACACATGCAACATCAGTGCTACACTTGGCGGCAAAAATTTTTAGTGCCTAATTATCAGCAGTGAACTTCCCAACACGAGTAGAATAAAGCTTATTCTAGGTAGTCTTTCTGGCCATTCTTTGAAACAGCCGTACCATCCCTACGTACACTCAAGACTAGCCACCAAGGTGAACATGTAAAAGAGAATTTGTATTGAGAAACAAAAATTAAGTGATTATATTGCATATGTCAAAGGCTGTATAAGGGTTCCCTGGCAAGAGTTTACCTCCATAAATGCACACTTGTGTCATTTTTCCCCCAATGTGCAGTGCTGTTTGTGTGTTTACGACAAGTGCGTTTCTGCATTTAGTCTTTACACTACGGTACCTGCAACATCATAATTTTTGCAAAATCAAATATGTTATGTCAAAATTGATGCTCTGTCAAAAAACCATTTAAAAAAATATTTTAAAACAATGTGTTGCAGGAGCATCTAATACCATGACCTGGCAATTGTGTTGCAATTTCAGAGAGTTCCAGAAATTTTACGAAGATTCCACAACCTCATAGCTAAATAGGACACATCTGTCCCTTTATGCAAGTGGTTGCCAACATCAACAACTACAAGAAGGAAAACAAAGATGAAACAACTTACTCGCTTCTGCTCTTCCTCTACAGACCTCTCCGACGCCAACTTGGCTTCCTCTGCGGCTTGCACCTTCAGCTGTTCCGCTAGTGCAACATCACGCTCAATATCTGCAAAGTTGGTTTTCACCTTCTGAGCTCCAAATCCCCCTTTCTTGCCTCCCACCTAGAGAAAAACATACAGATCATGAACTAGGAGTTTGCTAGAGCTGGGTCACACTAACTGAGCACTTTTACCAAAACTACAAAAATTCATTGCCTGTGTGTGTATTTTAACGCACGCCAGAGCTAAAGAGCGTCGGGCAGTGCTGAAAGTCTTCATGCACTGGAATGGTATGGAAGGAAAAATGAAAGTGCCACCTGAAGCATGAGAACTGAAACAGAGAATATAGTATATTACAATCTCAGGCCGGCCCCTGACTAAAACCATCATCTATAGCAGTGATACTGTTTTTGCAGAATTTTATATCGCCAAACGGATTAACGAATTTAAAAGGCAATATCATGGATTTTCTTTCATGCCTTTGTATAAACATTCTATTGCCGAAAAAATATTTGAGTCGTAGATCTGTATCTAATGTTGAAGTCCTAGATCCACCCGTAACATGGATGTCGGCATCTGAATTTTCAACATACAATAAACACTTCCATGGCGATAATTTGAAATACAATTGACATTCCCTCTAACCTTGAGACATTGATAAGAATATTTAAAAAATGTACTTGAGTGTGCATTGAAAATGTCAATTTGCTACATGAATATTACAATTCTGAGAAACAAAACAAAAATCAAAAAGATTCGATTTTTGTTTCACAATATTGCAAATAATTACAGAATCAACACTATTTTTTATATCTGTCAACAGAAGAAATCTGCAACCACAGGGTAAGAAAAAAAGTAGCAACTAAGAAACTGTAAATGACGGAATATGTACCTGCACTTGCGGCATCGCGCATGTCAAATATTGATTCTAGTCAACGAGTGTTTCGATATACGTTGTATGTAACCTAAATATAATATGCTTGTAAAACATTACAGCACAGAAATGCAGCTGCTAGCTAATATTTTAATTATTTGAGTGTGAATATTCTGCCATTCCGGTAATATCTAATTCTGGTCATTTTAAAAAATATATAAAAGGACAGGAATTAAAGTACTACACTGTGAGTACTTGAATTCCTGTCCTTTTTATATATTTTTGGCAGCCTAGCGGCCTACTTGCAACCTTAACTAACATGTTTATGTTTTGATCTGATCATTTTAACATATGGTTTTACTAGAAACTATTTGCAACACTGGAAAAATGTCTTATTTATTGTCTGGAATGTGTGTTCATTCTCTTGAGCTGTGTTTCGTTGTTGTCATGACATCTTAAAATTTAGAAAATAGAGGAAAGTTTATGGGAAAAAAAATTGTATGCTTTGCTAGTTTTTGATGCGTAAAATATCACTAATATGCTTAATGCGTATTTTTGGCTGGTCTAATGTGCATCGGCAGTGCACTCAGAGTAGCCAACATAATATTAACTTTTGTTCGTTCGTGCATCAGCTAATACAGGATTTCGTAAATGGCACGTGGTTTGTTTAGAATACGTCAAATTGCCACTTACTGACTGTCAGAATCCGGCCAACTTACATGAAATGAAGGATACCACGTCTAGACCTGGGAATGTTTAGTTCATTGAACTGTCGAGTGCTGTGCTCATGGACTACCTCCCTACTAGAATAAAATATGATATTTTCCTTCAAATGTACTAAAACATTAAAAACATACTAACAATTGTCACAATGCCTAAATGGATTTTAAAAATTGGCTTACTATGATCCAAATACCATGTGGAAATTATTATTATAACAGCATTTTTCTGTAAAAGCAGAACACTTACAACATTTGGTGAATGACCCCAAAGTATCAAGCCATTAATAATGTGACTATGAAATAAAGCATGATAAACCATAACTAAGTAAGACTCTGTCACCAATCTTTTTTAAGATTTCTGAGAAGATAAAGTACCCGAGACAACTTGGCATACACTTTGTTAATATGATAATCCCAAGACAACTTGGAATCCAGCCAGAAACCTAACAATTTAACCTCATCCATGTCATCAGCAATGATCTGTCGACCTAATGTACAGAGTAATTTCAGAGTTTTACCTTGATTTAGTAGTAACTTGTTTGTTAGGGTCCAAGCACAGAACCTTGTGGTATGCCATGATCCAAACTTAATGCCTCAGAAAATGCACCCATGATTGAAACTATCTGTTTTCTATCTTGAAGATACAATTTAAGAGTATTTAAAACAATTCCACTTACTCCATAACAAGCAAGTTTATCCATAAGTATTTCATGTGAAACACAATCAAAGGTCTTGGTAAGTTCACAAAGCGAAAGAAAAACTGTCTCTCTATTTTAAAAGCCATCAGTTATCTTATCAACCAGAGCAAGCAGGGCAGTAGTTGTACATTTACCCTTTCTAAACCAATACTGCATCTTCATAGAAAGACCATTATTATCAAAATAATTAACAAGCTGAAACTTCATAATCTTTTACATTATTTTAGCTAATATAGGTATTACAGAAATTGGTCGATAGTTCAAAAAATCATCCGGGCTGCCCTTCTAAAAAAATTGTTACAGTTCTAGCTATCTTTGGTGCCTTGGGAAAAAATACCCTGACTGAGGCAATGATTTTATCACTTCAGCAACAACAGGAGCAATAATATAAATAACTTGCTTTAAAATACGAGATGGTACACCATAAATATCAGGACTATTAGAGTTTTTAAATTTATGAACTATTTTAATAAGTTCCTCAGAACTAACTTGTTACCACCATTTCACCATTACGCTATTTGGGCGAAATCTCCCTGCAGTGGGACTATTATTTATTACGATAGGATACAATTTTTTATTTGAGTCATTACTTCCATCTGTTGAAAAAACAGAATGGACCAGTCTGCAAATGCTGAACAACTTCAGACATAGCATCAACTGCCATTTCCAGTCAGAATAAAAGACTGTTTTTGTAAGGGCACAGAAGAACTTTTTTGCAACACCCAAGTCTGGGAAGATTTTTCTGAATGCGGCACCAGCTTTAATCTGCTGTGCTAAGTGGAATATTATGCTCAACTAAGAACAAAACTAAAAGACATTCAGCTTTCGTCGCATCCCAGGTCGGCATTTATAGTGTTCAAAAAGCTTGAGATTATCTAGTTTTCTTCCAGGCTTTTTGCAGGCCGCATGTGTTTCAGACGCTTCACATGACTGTATGTTGTTTCTACCACCATGTGTTATACTAAACTCACACCTAAACTCGATGCAGAACAAAAATTTCTCACCTTTTTCAGACTTCTGCATACACACAAAATCTACACTGTACAAATACCTGTGCATTTGAAAGTAGGACTGCTCTTTTTTTAAATAGCTCATTTTTAAACATTATACAATCATACATAAAATAACTCACGAAACACAATAAAAAATCCTCAGTTCATACACTGCCGCTGCTGTTAACTTAAAATTACAACGTGAAAAAACGCTCACGCGTTACCATCAGCTACGTCCCATACATAAGTCATGTTAGTGATTTCGTTTACAAGCGTAAAACACGCAAACACCTTGCTCGAAAAGCAAACTACGACCCACAAAAGGTAAGCGGTATGTACATAATATCCACCTTCATGTCACTGTATGTACATAAAGCAAACAAAACACACTGGACATATTAAAACTTTCTCAACAATATTTAGCAACTTCTTAGCGGTAAAATTCCACCAGCTGACCCAAAAATTCAACAACACAGAGCTATTAAGCAGTTTAACAGCTTCACTTTACAGCCATGTTTAGTAACTGCTGGGCGGGTACATTTGTTGACAGAATGGGCTAATAAGAACAGAGAAAAATGGAGTCTTGGATTCGTCAGCAACAGCCAATGAGAAAGAAGATGCCAACGACAAAGAGACTTCAACTGTTAAGCAAATGTCACAGATTCTAACCAAAATTATTTTTTTAATCTGTAAAAACTCACAAGCTTCCGTAAAACCGTAAAATAATGTACCAATCCGTAAATTTTACAGACAAAACATAAAAGTTGGCAGGTATGCTAATACCATGTTTTCCAGATGCAAGTATGTAATTGTCAATATTTTAGATTCTCTTGTTTTTAACGATTTAGCAATACAGGGAACTCCTGATTTTCTGGTATAATGACTGGCTAAGGGTTTATGTGTAACCAATATTCACGGTTAAAGCAATGGGGGGAAAAAATGTTTGCATACTGTACATATAGGTTTTGTAAACAAATAATATTGTCATAACAATTAAATTATTTGAGTTATAAATTATTTATTATCTGTATGTGGCAACATGTCAAAAATGACATTGCCATCATAATTTACACAAAATCCTGTATCAGCTGATGTGTGAACAATTGCAAGAGAATTTCATGTTGGCTATTTTGACAGTCTACATTTGCACAACAGACATCGGAAAAATAGACTGGCAGGAAGGAGATTGTAGACAACATTTGTATTTTATTTCATATTGTTACAAAACAGATGTTATTAGTGTAACATATTTAACTTCTTTCTAGAAAAATGTGTAGGTGTTTAAACAAAATGGAACTTTAACTATATGCAACAGTTTTTTGTCTTCTTCATAGACTGAATCTAGTGCTTGCTAACGTCACCAACGTGCATGCATCATATTAATTGAAGAGGTTGCACATCTGTCACAGAGTATTTTCCAAATATTACTACATTAATTTGATATACATATTTCAAACCAGAGTTATTTTGAGCCTGCACGAGACGAAAAATTTACTTTTAAGAGGAAGTGATTGATATACAGGCAGTCCTCTACTTTCATACACAATGTGTTCCTAAATTTGTGTATGAAAGTTGAAATGTATGAAAGTAGAACCCTTATTTTAATGTGATAAATGAGGTTCCGTTCCTAGATGGAGAAAAAAACTTACTAAACAAGAAAAAAATATTCAAAACAATATATTTACACACAAAGAAACAAGATCATGCATCAAAGTTATTTAAAAGTGTTTAAATATATAGCTAATAGTTCAAACAATTGAAAAGACATATTTTACACACACAAACATTTGACTAATTTTTCCAATCTTCAAACAAACTGAGAGCTTTGCATTGAATTATTGCAAGGCTGATAGGGATATTTTTCTGGTGTTGATCGTCTAACCACACTTTTAAAGACCGTTCCATCTCTTCCATCGCTACACCCCGCCGTTTTGAAATTATTTTAGAAGAAAGATTTCCCGAATTTATAACATAGTCCCTTATATTTCCTTTACTTTTTACAATAGAACGCACAGTGGATCGGCTCAGGTTGAAAGACCGTCCTATAGCCGCAAGTGATTTGCTACTTTCCGATTGCGCGATAATGTCTAATTTTGTTTGTACACTATTTACAACATGTTTTCTTTGTTTCTTACACACCGAGTCTTCATTACTTTCGTTTTTACGTTTGTTATTCATTGCGTGGTGTAATAATTATGTACGTGCGCCAATAGATTAACAAAAAAAAAAAAAAATGGATATAAAATTAACCTCAAAGGAAACTAAAAACCATAATAAAAACAACGGAAGTTCTAAACAGGAGCGGCATAGCGCCATAGCGTAGTAACACATCAGACATACAACACCATATTTGTTCAGTTATATCGGAAACATAGTTCCGTATATCCACACCAGAGGTCTCTACGTAGTATAAGTCAACTTTGCTGCAATATTATTTGCGAAGACAAAACCTACAGAATATAAACAATCCATATATCTTTGATGTTTACGTTTCTCGTGGAGGCATGCGCGCGATATTTTTTTTGGTTATGTACGAAAGAACGAAGCAAACACGCGAAAGTCGAATTTATGGTGTAAGAAACCAATGTACGAAAGCGCGAATTGTACGAAAGTCGAATGCGCGAAAGTAGAGGACTGCCTGTACTTTTGTGACAGCAGCGAAATAGGCGACCGTGCTGCCAACTGTTGGCCAGTGCATGCGGTTCGCTTTGGAAGCCACACCCCCATGAAATGACTAGCTTTTCATGTGTAAAATACAAATATTCTTACGAATTGCCAGAGTTTTAAATTTTCAGTGAGCTCTATAAATATTTTAACATAACATATTTTGGTGTGAAGCGATTTTGCTTGTTAACAATTTGGATTCGGCCTACAATCACAAAGCCCTTCTGAATCAGGCTCACCATTTTGTTTGTGTTCCCACACCCCTTCCACTTTAGCAACAAAAAAAAAAAAAGATGTTATTTATTTATTAATTAAAACCACGCATCATTTAGCGATGGAATCATTTTTGCTGCAAATAATATTTATGTTAATGTGATATTTTGTCATTCAGTTGCACGCTGTACCACGGTTAATTTATAAATAGCCTCTCTGCATGTACAAAGTACAGTAAACTACCAGATCTCGCCTTTTTGACAAGCAGACGCCACTTTTAACAGTGAATTACTTTCTTATTATGAATGATAATGTGCTGTCTTGACAATTTCCTCGAATTCCTAATACAGTGGATTCTTTATCCATCGTCCCAGGGACTTGACAAAAAATTGCAATACATGTGAACTTTCAATGACTGTGCTCTTCAAAAGTGGGACCACAGAATATGTTCCATGTATGGGGAATTTCAATCCATTTGAGTTCAATACATAGAGGTTCCACTGTACTTTCAAGTTTCAGATATATTCACCATTAAAAACATGTGTAGATATAGTACCCAAACACTTTTAATGCAGGGGGAAAAAAGAATAAGAAAAAAAGTACCGCATCTCTCAACTGCTGCCTGGAAATTTACAGTGGGTAGCAGTGGCATGCGTATGGCGGCAAATGTTCAATATTTGACTTTGAACTATGACTCCACGGTTAAGCCTCCCCCGGTAAAATGGGAGCTGACGGAATGTTTTCTTTAACTTTATCTTCAACTGTTATACTCACCAGTTATGGTAAAAAGTACAAAATTGCAGCAGACTCTATTACTCATTGTCCAAGTCCCAAAAACCAATTTTTGAGAACCAGAACCAAAAAGAAACCAGGGAACGTGAAAGGGGGGAGGGACGAAAGTGGAACCAACCCATCCCTACTGCACACATACAGTAATGTTTGCACCAAATTACCACCCATAGTTCTTTAGTTTCAGCATTTTTTTAAACTGTAAAGTTAAAATTAATGTAAACTAAAGTTTTTTTTAGTTTATAACATTAAATAAATATTAGCAGAATGGTAACATAATTGAATTTTAAACAATTCCAAATTATTAACTGATCAAAATTGAGTGCTAGTCATTTGACTCGTGCAATGGCAATTGTTTCATGTAGCTGTGGGCACAAAAACTGGCAAAAGAACAGCTTTCAGAAAGTACTAAAAAATCAATTAGCTGTATGCAATAGTTTCCAATACTAGTAGTACGAAATAAATTATGAATTATATTATGCATTTACATGAGAAAAAAAAAGTGTACTGTGTATCTCTTACATTCATCTATATTTTAAGCACTTTGAGAAATACCTCCATAGATTTTATATGGTCAATATTTTTTGTGCATTTTGAATAACTAAGAGCATCACCACAATATGAAATAAACAGACAGTAAAAGGGCGTTAGGGGTAGAAAAAAGTAAAAAAATTGAAAATCTGATGTCAAATGCAGTTAGGTATATAAAAAAGATATAGACAGACAATATGTTAGAAAACTACACACTTTTAGGGGTTTATATCAATACTGTGAAAGGGCCTCAACACACCAAACAATATGAAATTAATTCATTATCAAAATTTTTTAATTAAATTCTTAAAAATTTTGTTTACAGTGGTAGTTTAACACCTTATTCAGCAAAGTTATATTAACTGTTTAATGGACATTACACACCTCTTATGCCCTAGCTAACATGGCAATTAAATTCTTAAGATACTTGAACAAATGGCAGCATAGCAAAAAAGAATAGAGAAGTGACTCTGAATATAATAGAGTATTAATGCTCACCCCAGGACGTTTCGCAGCTGGTTTACGAATGCCAATTGTTGGTTTCCTGTCGTGTGAAGTGTCACCGGAGCTTAGATTTAATGCTGCTTCTACGTTGGGCCCTGCACCAGGAGTGTGATTCTGTAGGTTGCCATTTGTACACTCCTGCTGGAAAAGTTGCACTTAGCTGTTAAGAGTATACCCACAGATGCACTGCAACAAGTATGCTTAATAATAATTAAAAAAAAAGAGTACAGTAAAACTATTTTAAAAGTTTCTAAACAGACTGAAAAATGTAGACTTATTAACCATGAAAACTCCTTAACATGGTCAAATTACTTTGGTGTTTATAGACAAAGTGCAAAATTAAATAAACTTATCAACCAGGAAAACTATTTAAAAAGGTTTTCATGTGCACTACTCCATGGGTTTTCCCAAAAGCGATGTAAATTAATTTTAGCTCCTTTAGGCTACATTTAAATCACTCAATTTTTTTTTTTAATATGTTATTGTACTTAATTTTTAGTTTTAATAATTATTTTAATATTTAACCACTCCCATGAGAGTAAATCTTATTAGCACAATTCTGAAAAGTGTTCCAAAATATTACAACACCAATTTTATATACTATAGAAAATACACATAACATTACCCATTCAATATGTCTTCAAGTATGCTCAAGGTTATTATTAGAGACCTGGAAATTTTGCAACACCTAGCAGTACTATGATAGACTTCATAAACTTATACTTTCTCGCTACTTTTGTGATTGGGCCACTCATTTCCTGATTCGCTGCAGGACTGTGAACCAGGTAGAAAGAGATGGAGCAAATCACGTAGTACACAGAATAAAGTTCTTATAGGCATGTTAAAGTGCGCAATTTAGAAAACAAGGGTTGTAAAAAAAACCACTGTCTGTTAACTGCATGCATTTCAACGGACACACTGACAGGCTACCTGTAAAGTTTGCAAGATGGTGGGAAAAATAGTTTCATGTACAAATGTTGTGTTAGAAGTGTGAAAATTAAATTTATGCATATGGAGAGTGAATTTGATTTAGGTTCTGTTTGTTTCATTTTCATGTACAGAAACGTAAGAATTTGTTTATTGGCAACATATTTACATTCCTAACCATTTCACTCATGACAAACCCATGAATAAAGTGGTGTGGTCCATGGCAAATATTAATTTTACATACTGTGGAAGAATACAAAATGGGGGAGAAAAGTAGACCCCAAGCAGAGCTTTCAAAAGTGCTCCATTTACCATGAACACGACAGTGCCTGGGATACACAGAGCTGTCGAGTTAAACCTAACCATCAAATGAACTCTCAAAATATGCACCAGGTTCTCTAATACATAAGCCAAGTTGAGCCAAGCAACGCACCATAATTTACCTGAACATAGGCTGACCTAGAAAATAAAACAATCCCCTATTTTATTTTGGCCATCAAGAAAAATCCATTTCTCCACACATTACTGCCTGGACGTGTACATTCAAATCAATTATTTTGGCTTGGCACACAAATAAAGGTTTAACATGGCCAAATTCTTTGCAAAATGCATTGAAACAGTTGTCTAGTCAGAAAACATTGATCCATCATTTGTTACTACTCCAGCCAAAACATTTACTTGAAAATTTTTGTACACAAAACTAAAGTGGTTGGAAGAAAAAATTGTAATAATATACTGTTTTATAGTATTAAGTCTCCCGCCTACGTGGAGCTTTTTTCCGTGTTTGAGACAGAGAACCACGGGAGTGATAAGGACAACACTGCCACGCGCATTGGGTGCCCCATTGTCTAAGAGCAAGACTCTGAACTAGCGTGCAGTGTTCTCGTCGCACTGCGTGTACTTATGGGACTTTCTGCGGTGACCCTATTATTTTATTGATGGAAAGTCTGTAGGATGGTTCATGCAGAGCCCTTGAGTACTTTTGTATGGATCCGAGATGCATATTTTGAGATACAGCACTTTGAAACAGCAGTTTTTAGACATTTTGGAGTGCTCTGAAATGGTGTTTCTAATGTGAGTGACGTCTTGAATGCACTCAACCAACAGCCTTAGTCTGAATTGCGTGTTCTTTTTGTAGGCCAGCACATTGGACACATGCTTGATAGTTTTGTTGAAAAACGTGTATTTCAAACACACTGCAATGCAGTTCAAGCGCCATGTAGGCGGGACCCTTAAGATAAGTTTTGTAATAGAAAATTTCAGAATTAATGGTGAAATATGATGATTGTTTTCTGGCCATGCTAAGTTAGTGCCAAAACTTTATAGAAGATTATCAGTACTGACTTTTCTTTGTCAGTATAACCTTATGGTGTGGCTTCACATGCCATACTGAATTACTGGTTTGTAGCTTTTGTTTAGGGATACTTATTTTGCAACTACAACTGTACCACTCTGGCAATATGAAGAACTGAAGAACAAACACAAATCCATAACTTTTGTCAAATAATTATAATGTATTTAGTACAGCACTATTTTTCAATTACAGCAACTTCATAATTTTACCAGACAATGCATGCATTAAATTTGCCGGTGACATGTGAAGGCATTTGTAACATGGCAGATAAGACCGAGCCTCAATAGTTAATGTATTTCCTGACACACTAAAACAAGGCAACATTCTAAACTATTCACTAATGTATGTCTTTCACTTCAGTGGTTTGGCATTAAATGACTTTCTCTGTATACGTATAAATGTTCATAATCAAGTTTGTACATGGTTGCAGAAGTTTTAAAAACCAGAGACATTGGTTGCCATAACATTGCTGCTAGCTTAGAATGATTACAAAGCACAAATATCAGCACAAAAAGGCAGAAAGAGAACAGATGATTGTTGAAGAATGACAAATTCTCTATCTTCTGGTCAGAATTATGTTATCACCAACAATAATGTTCAAATATTAACAACTTCAACTGGCGAAAAGTTTTCCTATTCAATTTATGACTGTCAGTCCTACCTGGGCTTGGGCGAGGTACTACCTTTTTTATTCGCTACTTAACCTCTGAGCACCTGGCATGCCGCCGGCCTGGCAATTAAGAGTAAATTAAGGCATTCAGATGAAAGAAGGAAAATGGGATTCAAGTAGGAACGAGAGAGGTGTAAAGGTGTTTGAGGGAGAGCATCGACTACATAATACATGACTTAGGTTGTGAACCACCTTGCCTTGGGGGGACAGCATTTCTGGGCAGGTGTGTGTATGTGTTGCACGCACACGCACACACATCACATCAGATAGGTCCTGAACCATAGTGCCCAGCAGAAGACGACCTGGCAAGTGCCCCAGGACCACGTTGCATCAGCGGGCAGGTACACCAGTACCAGGGGAGGAGCCACATTACCAAGACACGACTACACGCATACCATGCAACCAGGCTGGGTTGTGAACCACGGCTGCCTCAAAGGACCAAGTCCCCAGGCAGTTGCACAGACACAGAGGGCAGGATACCTGGACCGATGACCACAGAGCTCACAGCCAAGGCCTTGTGAACCACACTGCTTCAGCATGAGTTGCCAGGGGATGGGGCAGAGATGTGTGTGTTTCAGTAAAAGAGCCAGAAACAGGCTGTACAGTCATCCCTGGATACCATTCACAAACACAGCTTCAACACAGAGTTTTACTGTGCTAAAGTTAACTGAAATAAACTCTCACACTTCAGGTACAGTGAACAGCAAGACATGAAAATAATTAAAAAACAATAAAATATAAAGAAAGTGAGACACTATGGTGACTCACCAGTCCCTGCCTTTACATTCTGTCAAGGGCCAGAGCAGAGGGTGAAGAGGAGAGCATCTACCCCCAACAAGGATACCCAGTCCCCTGTGTCTCACACAGCAGAACATCGTCCATCCTAACCCCGCTACCCACATGCAGGAGCAGAGAGGTTGAAGTCTACTTCCAGCCGCTGGAGCTTTCTAAGTCTAACTCAACCCTAGCAGCTCACTGTTCAGCATGCCACAGCGTACAGGGATCAAACCCCATTCAATGCTAGGCACAGACGCTGGATGCTTTTAAGCTATCGAGGAAGGGGCACTGTCCACCACACGGGACCAATCAGTCACATTTATTAATTCTCTAACTGAACTACAGTGAAACCCTGTTAAGAAGTTTTCCTGCTTAATAATAAGCTTGAAATTTTTTCACATGGTCTGTTATTAACATGTAATTTGACTCTTATAGAAATTTTCCCTGTTAATAAGTAAACATTTTTCAGTCCCTTCAAACACTTCTTAAGAGTTTCAGTGTATTTTAAAGTTAAAGCAAAAATGCTTACTAAAATTCATGAGCTCAGACTCTATACTGTTAGTAGTATAATATTTCACCTCTTAGTTTGGAGTATTAAAATGAAATATAAATCAATATACAAAGAAATCCTCAACAATTTACAACAAGAATAAGAAGAAGAAAAAAAAGCAGCAAGTACATCGGTTCACAGAAATTTGCACTGGGAACTTGCTGGCCAAGTGATCACTTTCAAACAGTGGATCCACTGTTTGAAAGAAACTGCTGAAATTTGAACGGGTCACGAGTTTAGACGTCAATTGTTTGCGACAGATGCCTCAGTCTGTGCCAGAACAATCCTAATCCTCCCTCTTTGCAGCCTCCTCTCACCACCCTCCAAGCACGCACAGTGTCACCCTTCCTTCCTAACCTGATCAATTCAGCATTTTACTGCACAATGTGCTTTTTATTTTCATTTTGTGGGCATAAAATCTCACTGGCTGTAAGAAGTAACAGGTAAGAGTTAACAACCAGACCAATGACTATTTTGAAATTTTCCAAAGAATCTTTCTATGATACTAAGAGTTAGAACTTGCAATTTGAAACGAAACAGTTAACTTCAACAATCAATTTTGGATTTTCTTATTCTATAGCTGAGAGATCTGATAGGTACTTCAGCCCCCATTGGGGTAAACACAGTTGTTGATGGAGCAGTAATGGAATGCAATGGGAATCAAACACAGATCACAGTGGTGATCACATATCTAGTATCAAGACCACTCTTTTCTACATTATGTCTTTACAATTGTGAGTACACTTTCCTATACATTACCGTAACAAATCTGAAGATCCAGAATAATTCAAACCGTGGCATGACGCTAATCTTTTTCAATGTAATTTTATAAATGAAAATTTATATTCTACATGATGGAAACACAATCATGATGTATAAAGATGCACAAAAAAAATGTGTACAATAGCACTCCTGAGTAATACTTTAACAAGAAATTTAAAACTATACGAAAATAGTACAGACATACCACGTTCTCTTCTGGATTTTCTTCAACATGCGTCGATTTCGAGAGCTCTGAAAAGAAGTCTTCTTCTTCCTTCTCCTCAGCTTTAGGAGATTCTGTATGAGCTCCTTCCAAATGTAACTAACAAACAAAAATAAACTCCAGAATAATCACCAGAGTTGTTGTGCATGATATGAAAGGAAAGCCAAACTCTCAGAAAAAATGACAACCCACAAACTAAACATAAACAACAGGATACATTTTTAGTGTTGCTGAATAGGTTACAAATGCAAAAAAATAATCATGGCTACTAAAAAAATGTTATTACAGAAAACTCAATCAAGTTGACTGTTAAAATTTTATTTTTTATATCTTAAACTAAATTCCAAAATATAGTTTTCTATTTTTTTGTTTGATTTCTTAAATTTTTATTGAAACATACCAGGAAAGAAGTCATTTATTAGTACACAAACAGGTTTACAACAACAACTTCTATATTCCCCAAAAAAGGAGTTTCAAGCTTGGTTTCTAATTAATATATTGCAACTGTAAATAAATTATGCCTAGGAATACCAAATAATTGTGTTAAATATATGGGTACCCTAATGTTTAAATTCTAAAGAAGCTAGTCAAATTATGAAAGGTTTAACACACTTACTCGTGAATTAAATTATAAACATTACAGGATTTTATCATTAGGAAAAGTTTATCCCTGTATTTATACTTTGCTTCTATTTTCATAAATTACCAAACTGTAAAACATAATACTCGACAATAATTAGTTTGACAAACACTCAATATATCATAACTTGCTTGTGGCTGATAGAAGTCATCCACTTTAGCAAATCTTTTAACCACCACGATACAACCAATTCATGCACAAATGTATATATTTCAGATGTGAACTGTTCTATATCAGATTTGTCATTGCAGAAACTTCTCATGAAAGCAGTGAAATGTTGATACTACCCATTATAGCTAAATGTTATAATGTACAAGACAGAAAATCTGTACGAGGTTGTCACCAGGTGAATAGAAGTTGAAAAATACTAGCAGCAGATAATACTATCATTTCTGTTGGAATTTTCCTTTAATTTGTAACACTTATTAACAGGTCTATTATTTATAAAATTTATTTTTAATCACTAGTCCCAAAAGAATTTACTTTGGGCAGCTTTCTTTTACCCGACACACTTTTACTAAGACTACCACAATTTTTTATTACATTCTATTTAATTCTCAGTTATTGTGCAACAACTTCAATAAGATCTCAAATGTGAGGGTTTTCAAAGATTTTGTTCAAAACTGCTATCAACTTGGTACCAAGTTTCCAGTCAATTAATTTGAGCCACCTTTCTACCCTCAGAGGTTTCAAATTAAAAAGCACAGCTAATTACGTAGTATAGGTCTGGTTAATCTGGAAGAAAAGTGTAGGCTTATTTGGAGGGAATCATTTTTCAGGAGGCTTGACCACAGTAATGCCCATATCTAATCGTCAGTGTCCTAAACAGTCTGACAAAATGTAGTAGATTACAATATGGAAGAAATGTGTAGGCAAGCAGATGAAAGTAAAGAAAAAATTGTTAGCAAGTTACAATTTTTTTTTTANGGAAGAAAAGTGTAGGCTTATTTGGAGGGAATCATTTTTCAGGAGGCTTGACCACAGTAATGCCCATATCTAATCGCCAGTGTCCTAAACAGTCTGACAAAATGTAGTAGATTACAATATGGAAGAAATGTGTAGGCAAGCAGATGAAAGTAAAGAAAAAATTGTTAGCAAGTTACAATTTTTTTTTAAACATGTACAATACAAGGGCACAAATGTGTATACAAATAGTTTGGTGATAAAAATGCTACTTGTCGCAGGAAAATANAACATGTACAATACAAGGGCACAAATGTGTATACAAATAGTTTGGTGATAAAAATGCTACTTGTCGCAGGAAAATATGTCACACCCTACCAGGTACGATGAGCTTATCTATTTGTTTGTAATTCATGAGTTTTATTTTCATGAAAATGTACTCGCTGATAAGGGCCACAGCAAACAATGCTACCAACACAGATTCCATAGATAACAGAACTGGCAGTGTCGATACCCAAACCATGGAAAAGGTAAGCCAAAATCCCAGAAAAAGTAACATGAGACCACTTTCTGATAACACAAACTAGCACCAGAACCACTAGCGATTCACCTGTGTTTATCGATGTTAGCATAAGAGTACAATAACCAACACATCAAGGTATTAGACACTATACACCCTCTGCATTTTCCAAAAAGATGCAGATGTACATGGTATGCAAAGTCAAGTATTTTCACTGATGCAATCTTCCCACAATGGTTTTAGATTATACACTGCTCAGGGTACAAAAGAGAAATAGCACAAGACACTAGTTTTGACTGAAACTCAAGTCAAAACCTGTTCCGAAAACAGTTTTGAATAATGTTAATTCATACCCCATTAGTTATTTTAAGTTTTCAAAGTAAAATTAACTCTCAGTATACTATAAGGTTCCAAATATTTTTCAGCACATTTTCAACATAATGACAAGAGGCAAAATATGAATAGTCCTTTGAGCGAAACTTGTACTTTTGAGTCAACACACAGCATCAGACTTAAGAGGAAATAGATTACAGCCAACTTTTAATGTAAAGTGAATATATATGGACAAATACTCTTCATGTAGGAAAATGTCTTTAAACTTCACTACATCCCACCCTAAACAATTATTACCAACTTTAAAGGCAAAATGCATAGTTTAAAGGCCACAAATTCACACACAGAATGGAGTGACAAAGCACAATTTTCTTTTTTCAATACTCCCAAGAAATACTTGAAATTATTATTTTTGATCATCCACAAACATTTGCCAAATTAAACACCTCGCAAAAAGTTTGGAATATTGTGAGATATGTGGCAGTTTGGGCGGTAGGAGTTAAGTAGTTTCATGATCAACAGAGAGCGCACTAACGCACTGAACACGCCTGGGACAAGCTGAAAAGAGCAGTTTATAATTGTCCACAACCTCCAGAAACACATTGATTACAAGCATGCCACGGTGTGTTACGGACCTGTACAAGGCACATGAGGCCATACACGGTACTAAGCTGCAGTGGGAAGAATAAACCCTCCCTAGTCGGACACCATTACGTTAATTTTGTTGTTCTTTAGTGTTTATTTGTCTGTGATATTGAAAAAAAATTTTTTTTAGAAACACTTTGAATTACACATTTTGTATTGGTACCATTTGTAACGTCCAATAGCAGTGCTTACTTTACGTATAATCCATACGTTTGTGCATTCTGTATGTATATTCCAAACTTTTTGTGAGGCATTTATATGCAACTGCGTACCTGCTTGTAGAAATTCCTTCAAAATGTCGCTATTTAGTGATCCAAAAATGCTGAACTAAAACATAGAACTTATGTCCATTTTCAATGCATGTTTTAGGATTGATCAGAGCCTACCATCACATAGCTTAATTTGCACAACTCGGTCAGTTTTTTCCTAAAGTATAATGCAAGAAAAATAAAATAAAAATGTGGAAGTGTCGTTTTCCTGCAGTTTTATGTTTTCAACTATCCATAAGGAAATATTGCAGGAAGAGATAAACATCACTGTAAGCACTTCACATTATTTAATTCTTTATTTTTACGTACGGCTTAATGTCTCGTCGACAGCAGTGTCGCACGATGGTACAAGGTGGTTTTACAATAACAAAAAAGGGTAGTGGCCATGGCATTTATGAAGGAACAATCTTGATCTTTGCCTTGAGAGATTTCGAAAAACATACAAAACCAACATCAGGATAGCTGGAAACCAGGAATCGAACCAGAGTCTTCCTGGATATGTTTCCCATGTACATAATTGTGACTTCCCTCAGTTCATATTTTGTTCATTGCATAATATATTCCTCACAACACTTCAGCTCTTGCTTCAAGAGAATGATATAATTTACATACTTACATACAAATCTGACTAGTTCTGTCTGTGGTGCTATAGGCTGCCCACGGTTACTTCAAACTTTCCTTAAGCGCTGCTGAAGTTCTACTTTCAGGCTATTCCTCCGCCTCATGCAAACAAAGCTTAACTAAGTCTATAAAATTACACCAAAGGGACACTGCACCGAATTTGTGCAAGCTCAGTGTAATATTATTTTCCATAAGAACTATTTCTTACTAGGCTTTACTCTCACACATTTTTTCACACTGTAAAAATTCATATTATTTGTTAATGAAATATTATATTTTATAGACACAATATAAATAAAAGTTCAATTTAACATAAATAAGGAATTTCTATATTAACACAAAATTATAAAATGGTTATAATACGTGACATATTTAGGAAATGACAAAACATGTCATTCATGGCATGATTTACAAAGGTTTGATTAAAAAAGTGTGAAGAAACCGTGAACAGGCTATAGTAGGCTCATAGGCATGTGCAGGGTTAGGTACTGGAGGGTGCAAACCACAAACTGAAGATCAACATTTATGAGAACGAAAATACAAAGCAATAGGGTTGTGCGAATGTTGATTTTTTTTCTCATGAAACAAAAACGGTAATTTTCTAGTTTAGGGACTTTTCTGAAAATAATACAAAAAAACTCCAGAAAGTGGTATATTTCGACTCTACTAATAACGTAGAACACGAATATATTGGGGGCATAGCTTTAAAATAAGTACAACATATTTTAAAAAATTGAACAAGTTTGTGAGGTGACTGTTTCTGACAGTTTGTTTACGTTTTGAACGAAACGTTTTATGCCAACAAAAGTTGTTTAAATGGATTCTGCATAGCTTACCTTGTTGATATTCAAGACGGCGTAATGTTAAAATAAGTAGAACATATTTAAAGAAATCGCGAAAGTTGATGTTTACGCCTGTTAACGTCTGCCGCCATTAATAATGGCTACGCATAGCATATTCACGCAATCTGCCGGGCGCATAAGACATCACGAGTCATACGTTAGTATGCATGCAGGCAGCGGTCGTGGTCAGTTCGATGGTGCTTCGTTCGTGATTTAAGACGGAAAAAAAGCAAGCAAGACTACGTTTCTGCGTTATATTAGCCTATTAACGAGTGCTTCTGTATATATATTCGGCTGTAAATGAGTGTTTCAGTGCGTTATATTCGCGTATGTGGTGCTTCGTGAAAACTGTGATTTCATCTAGTGATCTGACGTTGAATGGGCCATTGACAAGAGTATGTACAACCCGCCTACATTGGTGAGTGCATTTATATTATTTGTGTGGGTTTTACGTTCCTTTAAATCCCTAAAATCCTAAATTCGTAGTTTAGTGTGAAACCCACAAATTCTATCCGGTAGCTTAACGTGCAAATGTAGTTATATTACGTAAGTCAAACAAGGCTTTTTCCGGACGTTTATACAGCACAATTTCACATTCTTTCTATACTAACCTTGGAGTATTCGTAGGTAACGCAGAACACGACTATAGTAGCGTCGTTAACGTATGACTAATTGTATAATATGTGCCCACCTAACCGAACAGAACCTAACCCCACGATGGGTGAATCACTATTTTACATTTTTAAACTAACCTAGGATTGTAGTGATTTTAACTAACCTAGGATTGTAGTTATTTAAAATAACGTAGGATTATAGGGTTCCCATGTAGTCTGTGATTGTAGGGTGTTAAATTTTCATTTTATGTAGTTATTTCAGTTATAAAATAATGAAAACC
Organism: Clitarchus hookeri; assembly: GCA_002778355.1. NCBI lineage: Eukaryota > Metazoa > Arthropoda > Insecta > Phasmatodea > Phasmatidae > Clitarchus > Clitarchus hookeri. The sequence goes on from NQII01001231.1 coordinate 534,777, forward strand.
AACAAGATAATTTACAAATTTTTTTTGCTAATGCACTAAATGAACATTCATTAAACATCCGAAAATTCATCGAAATCGACAATTTTCGTTTTGTTACAACTTTCAGTAACCAAATTTCTTACCAAAACAAAAATTAAAGTTGTCTTTTTTCGTTTTAGTTTCGGTATACTGAATATTTGCACAACCCTACAAAGCAAGAATGTAAACATATTCATCACAAATAATTTGCACTAAACTGAAACTATTTGTAATTTAGTGGCTGTTTCAAAGAAGCAGACTGTCAAACGAAAACACAAAAATGTGAACATTATTCTTAGTTTTCCTAATGACATAATGCATTGAAGGGTGAAGCTGCACCTCCCCTCCCCATGTATATCAGTAGGCTCAATGGCTAATGTCACTACGGAAATCTCCAACAAATGTGATCGTAAAGAACATGTTGCTGGCAACAAAAAAATTCCTACATTCAAAGAATGTGACTTAGCCAATGTGTTTTCTCCTTGCGTACTACTCGTAACTTGAGTCTGGCCAATGGAAGAGAGTGAAATACTAACAGACAAATGAAATGCTGAATATTTGTCACTACTCATATTGAAACACTTCACAAACTGGATCATTCAGCCTCATTAAAAATTCTCAATGCACCTGAACCATGAATAAATTTATAATTCGCTGTAGTTTACAAATAAAAATCTTAATTTGTAAAGATTCCAACACATGCCAAGAGTTAATTAATTTTATGAACAGAAGAAAAGTAACATACAAAATGAGCACTTTTTATTAGGCATTAGGCTACATCACAACAGAAATATGCAATCCATTTGCAATGTAAAAATTTAAGAAGAGGTTATGTATACCTCCAAATATTTACATTCTTAAGTTAATATGTTACTTCGCATAGACTGATTACTATATCATGTAGAGAATGCTAATAATGGTCCAACAATTACCATAAATTTTAAGTAAAAATTTAGGCTGTACCGACATTCCCTCCATCTTTAAACTATTTCTAATAACAAGGCAACATTGACAAAGTTTGTTAAAATTCCTAAAAACCATATTGTATAGTGTATGGTTAAAATGAATGATGTAATGTATAGGCTATTCACAGTAAAGTGAGTAGTTTTGAAAACCTTGCTTAACTTTTTTTTCAGCCAGTTTGTACATCTTCACTGCATGTTGTAATGTTGTAGCTGCAATAAAACAGACTACAAACTCAGCTCGGTTCACTCACTCGGCAGATTAATGAGACGTAACTAACTGAGTCATTATAAAAAAGAAACTAACAAGTGTTAAAAAGATTCCTCTGAAATGTATTGAGCATAATACCTACTGAATCATAGGATGGCCTATACTGACAAAAGGCAGCAAGTACTCGGCGTGCCATTATACTTGGAAAGCAAAAGACAATTCAATAATGCCTAAGTTCTATGCAAAGAAATTGAAGTGAGCAAGTGAAGTTCATGCAATTCACATAATTAATACAGAAGCCACGCAAAACAGTTTGCGATACAATTACCAATGCGGACCACGAGAACAGCGTCGCAGAGTCAGTTAATTAATTACTTCACATGACAGTAGTAAAGGTGGCAACCGTGGTCCTGCATGTTGGATGGGCATCTGTCTACTCCAAACTGCTAACTGCAACTAGAAAGTGCGAAGTGTGAGGTGGCAGAGAGCGCTCAGGGCTACTAACTCCACAGCGCTCCACCACCACCCTCACATCCATTACCCCACAAACATATCCAAATAAGGGCATCGCACAGCGTTACTGTTATTGCGCCTCCCAATCACTACCTAAAATGGCACTGCATGGTACAAAGAGTTTCTACGGACACTGACGCGAACCCTGTCGCAACCACTTTCCCACGCAAGCTCAACTGCCCCGTGGAGAAAAAAAAAAACTACTGTTTTTTCCAGGAAGTACTCAAAAACAGGGATGCCAACAAAAATACTAACAACCCTTATCACTGATCTCTGATGCAACTTCAAGTATGACATTAGAAAAAGCAAACACATGACAAATACACATACTAACACTGACAAAAGCGTGAAATACTAAAAAACAATTAAATTCCCTCGTAAAAAAAGAAAATGAACTAAATGAGAGTACAAAATCAGTATTGCCTGCACTAGTACAATCTGAATTTAACATTGTCATGTGCTTCATTTTTCGAACACTTCACTGTTTAAAAAATTTACGACATTGCAGGTCAATAAGGGCACTGATTCAATTTAATTTTTTGCATCTCCTGAAAATAAAGATAATCATACTTAAACAAATATTTATGCCTATAGGCTTATAAAGGGACATTAGAGGTGATGGTCTGATATAATTTTTTTAAAAGGTAATTTAGAGAATATTTGTACTTGTGAAATAACTAAGGCCGTTTAGTATAGTGGGGCACTACTTTCATATTAATTCGGGGAAACATGTATATTGATATTTTTCAACTGTGGCGTTTCATTTGTTTTGCTGTGCAGGTGGGGAAAAAATGTAAAGTTGGTGTCATAGAGGCGGCAGTTAATTGGGACGTCAGTGTGACGATCTATCAGGCGAATGGGCTGGGCCAACAGGGAGTTAGCTTGTTCCTTGATGTGTGTGCCCGGTGCCATGTCATGAGCAGCAGTAATCATTGATACATCGCAAGGGAAGGTGGTTGTAGAGGTGGCCCAGTGAAAATTTTTTTAAAGTGATGTGAATGGGCAGAAAAAACTTACTCGTGCAGATCTTAGGCCACACAGAGAAAGTTTTTTTTAATCGTCTGGACAGTTAAAATCAAGCACAATTTATTTAACATGTAAATTATTCAGGTTTGTGCCCCAGCTAGAGACGGGCACTCTAGTTCGTATGTTATACGTGTGCATCACTGGACATAACTTTCAGCTCAGTTAAAAATAATGCAGTAACTTGGTGGTGCGTTTTCACGACATGGCAAGTGCCTTGTGGTAAAAGTCGGCCGTGAATCAATGTGCTATGTTTTCTGTAACGAGCATGACATGAACACAGAAAAATAAATTAACATAAAAATAACTAAATAAATGGTTTCAGTCTTTTCAACTTTATCAAAAATTTGTACACAAAAATATTTACCACACAGTGAACACGTAAAGATTGCAGGAGTGTTTCGAGTGTGTATTTCGTCGGAGCTGGCCAGCAGAAGGATACAGCAGATGGAAACAACGGTGTAGTCCTTGGTATCCCGTCTTTTTTTACACTCTGGCCAGAAGGCCTGGAGTGAAACAAATAATCTACTATACTGTATTTACTCCAAATACACAAGAGAGAATTATTTACAGTGTATTTATTATATGCAACAAATTAATCTACTATACTGTATTTACTCTAAATACACGAGAGATTATTTACAGTATATGTATTATAAATACCTAAAAATTAGTGTATTTAAAACATGTTTATGTACATTTTTTTTTATAAAATGCAGTTCCCATGTATTTCTTAAAGCAAATACAATTTCTGCATATTATGTAACCAGCTGAAACAGTCACAGCCATGTACTATCAGGGTGAGCATTTTATATCATAAGCACTTGGTGCCTACAAGTTTCCGTGTGAACTAAATTTCCCTCTTTTGTAGGTACAAGATGCTTGTGGATAAAATGTTGAATTTTTTCACAACTATTTAGCACGTAAAAAAGTGGACCTGTCGTAGCATTAGCGGGATGAGGGAAAATGTCTTTGCAAGTGTGCGCTCCGAAGCAGGCAGTATACAGCATCCACGAGTGGAGAGCTGAGTGTCTACCGAGGGGACAATAAATCAAAACAGACCACAAAAATTTGTCTCCATGAGAACCAAGTTAAATTGTGAAAAAATTAGAAACCTAAGGATGTTAAATAGGTTACTATGTACCATTTATAAAACACTAACAATTTAATTTCAATTTGCCAATAATTGACAGTTATTTCAATGTAACATTAACTGCTTTTCATCATCAATCACTAACAACATCTAAGGTTCATTTCAAAAGTGCTTGAGCCTAAACTAAATATTAGTATTATAAAATGTGAATATTAATTATAGAATAAATATCTTTTTTTACAAATCTCAAAGAACCAGAATTTTTTTTTGTCAAAAGTAGGAAAGTGTAAATGGGTGGAAATTTTTGCTGTATAAAACCTGGGGTTGTAAAAAAGGAATTCCTGTTTAGCTCTTTACTTTAAAAATGCATTAATGCAAGCTTGAAACAATGAACAACTTACACTCAATTTTAATCATTTTTAAAGCATCAAAATGCTTCAGCTGATACATGAAAATTCTCAAATGCTGCCATTAATAAATATTTTTAGAGCTCCGGTATCATTGCTAACATTCTCCCAGTTGTTTACGTGGGCAATATTTCCAGTCTGTAGTTGGGATGATGTATCAAATGATAATGAAATTGGGAAAACGTACGTTTTATAAAAACAACACAGATGATTTCTTTATCCAGAGAGCTATAAGAAAGCCTGAAAGCATATAATAATTTTATCAAAATGAGTATGGAGAACCAACTGACAAAACCATTCAAAATGTAATACCATTAAATTTACGACTTCCCAAAAGATATACTATGCATTGCAAAAAATACCTGGTAATATCAAAAATGTTTTGGAAACGGATGTATGACTTGTGTTACCAGAGTACTCAGCATATTTAAACATAAATGCAAACGATTTCTGAGCATTCATTAATAGCAAATATTTTCCAAGTTGATATAACAGGTCAACTATCTCTGTACTGGTGACATATGCTAACATTTTCCACATAAATAAAGAGTGGAGGAATTTAGGCTGCTCTTAACATTGAGGTCTTGAGAGCAGATGAGGGTGAAGTGAGGCAAGTATGGAGCAGCACCAGAATGCAAAAGCAGGGGAAGTGGGAGATCCCCGAGAAAACCTGCTGAACAGCAACATCATCCAGCACAATTCCCACATGCAAAAATCATGGAATGACTCTGCCGTGAATCAAACCCGGTTCGTCTAGGTGGGAGGCGAGAAGTCTGCCTACTACACCACCACGGCCCCAAATAATAAGGTACGTGTTTCTGGAGTCTGTGAATTGTTCACAGTCTGCACTGGGATGAATATTTTTGGAATACGTAAGAGGACAAGAATTTTTGGAGTTTTGAATAAAGAAAATGTTTCAAGTGTGCATTGTAGGAAGAATATTTCTTTAGTCTTTAGAGTATCTAAAAATGTCAGTGTCTTGAAGTCTGCAAAGTATTTAAAAGCAACCTCTCTACAGCATGTAGCACAATCTATATATTCTTTGACATTGCTGGAATTACTAAGCACCAGAGACATTCATTGTGAAATGTTTTCACAAGCAGTAAAATGCAATGCTGTCTATTGTGGTCAGGAAAAGAGCTCATAGGCTCCAATGTAAGTAACTTATACAGGAAAGGGGCAGATCCATTTGTTTTAATTTCATGCGCCTATTGCATCACATATTTATCTTTGTTTGGGAGGTCATATTTTAATCTGTTTTTAACTCGAACTTTTAGAGCTTTATTTAGCAATCATTCCTCTCCTCCCAAAGTGTTAAAAATTAACAACTTTGATCTGTGCATTCCATGGATTTTACAATTATAAATGGATATGAGAGAAGTAGTTATAAAACTCTTGCTCACTCCCACCATTAATATACACTTTAACACTTGTAACGTTCGGGCCGCGGCTCGTTTAGCCATATTTATAATATTGCAGCCTCACAGTTAGGCGCCATATTGTAACATTCGGCACTTGTTACCTGGCCGATGTTTACTTTGCCTCAACTAGCTCAAGGTAGAAACACGAGACTCAGTGAATGGACGCCGTGTAATTATGAAATAAAGTTCAAGTTCCAGGTTAGTTGTTATATATGTTTATTTAACATTTAGCAACACAGTTCACAAACGAAGTTCCAGTATGCAGAGTACGAACCTCCCACAGATAAATATAAATGTTCAGAACGGAGCCACAGTTGTTTACTTAATTATGTTCTTAAAAAAACTGACCCGAAGAAACTTAAAATGCGGCTACCTCCCACACCGGCAGAGAATTAAAATAATAAAGTTTAGTGGCCGATGTGGGGGTTTAGAGTCGCGCCCGATGCAACCTAAGCGAGCATTGTACCGCTGCCCTGAAGGACGACTGACTTGAAGTGACTTCTAACGGCCCTCGCCGCCGACTCCTTCCGACGACTGACGAAACTGATGGAAGGACGACAGACGTGTCTTTTGTTCTGCCTCTTTCCCCCCTCCCCCTCCTGAGATAAGCGCCTGGCTACGCACGCTCTCCACAACGTTATTGTAACTAAGACTGCGCCGTCAACATCCAGATAAACTAACCTCCCGTACAACAAAACTGCGCCGGAGGAACTAAAACTTGTCGATGTTGCCTGAAAATATCTAATTAATGCTGACGCTTCACAAAAACTCCAAAGTTCGAAACGAAAACTGTAAACGTCCTCCTGATAAAACGTAAACAGCAGACGTCCACCCGATAACCTACAAAAGCACACATCTGCCAGATAAACAACTATCACGGGAAACGAGCCACCACGGCTTTAAACTTTAAACTTTAAACCCGATAAAAATATTACGAAGCTTACCAAAGCTTCAAACACACGAAAGAATTTTACACCCGTGTCCCGAAAAATTAAGAATATTGCATCATTACACACTTTTCAAATCATCCTACAAACAGTTTGCAGTTTTGGGGATTTTCATTTTATTTTCAAGTTACAAACTTGGAAGCATAACATTGTGGAATGCTGACTTACTTGAGTAAGAATCAGGCAATGTGTGTGCTATGGTAAACATCACTACATTTAAAAAATATAAAGCTGAAGTATGTGTGCTGCAGAGACCATTCCAACATTAAAAAAAATTCAAGTTTCTTAAAATATGTAAACTAGTATCATTCCAGTTTGCTTTACTACAGATAATACTTAATCCATATCTAAACAAACAATAATTGATTATTACATTATAGAACCTGAAATTTTTACATGCAATAACGGTGAAAGCCATAAAACAGGAAGCAATGAATTCTAATCATGTAAAGTTATAACGAACATCATGTTACTTGCAGCTGATCTAAGTTATGGACAACATGAACACACACTGCTCTAAGCATGCAAATGTCAACTGCTGTGGCAGAACCCAACACAACGTGATCGCACAGATAATGCACACGACTGCTCACCACTGAACCAGAGCCCAAATGCTTTGCAACAGCAATCACTTCCTGCGCACTCAAGTCCAACTGTCACAAAGAGCAAATTCACATTTCTCCTACAAATGCCTGTAATACATTACTGAAACCCTGTGCAAACCAAACACACATTTAAATTTAAAGATTTTTTTAAACATTGGACTACAACATTTTGAGCTATATATAAAAAGTGCCTATTTTTAACAACAAATTTATTTTGAGAGGTCATAAAAATGTACTATTATGATAGAGGTGGTTCACGGAAA
>NQII01001232.1:8307-20855 GCA_002778355.1 Clitarchus hookeri
TCCCATCTTTTCACTTCTACAGTGGATTCTTTATCTACTGTTTTAAAGGTATTGTGAAAAATTTCCATGTATCCTGAATTTCAGTAGATGAGAATATGACATGTACATCAATAAAATAAAGACTTCTAACCATATTAAACTATATGTTGAGTATAATCAGAGCTCTACATTATGTGTAAATATTAATAAAAAAAAAGGAATTTTTAAAAATGTTTTGCTATTTTAGATCACTGTAATAAATAAATTAAAAATTATTTCACCACAACTCATCTAAATAAACACTATAGCATCACGAAGTACCGTGTGTACTGTAATTGAGGTAAGTTGACACAGAGTGCAAGCTGAACCCAAACTTCCAGCAGCCTGAAGAATATAATAATATTGAATGCAAGCTAAATTTTGATAGGGCAGTTTGTTCACTGCAGGTGGGACGGCAAAAGGGAAATCAGTGGCACGAGGAGTGAAACAATCTACTATTCCCTTTTGAAACTGTTGGGTACCCAGAGGGGTGGGTGCAAGAATGTAATCGCTAGTTGCTAGGAAACTAGCTCCCACGCCGCCAGCCGTGTAAGGGGAGGAAGCGAGCTCTGCCAAGTATCACAGGACAGTCAAAGGTTATGCTATCCAGGCCACTTATCTACATCGATCTACACTAACGTTGGCGATGCGCTGCGCACGTAGCAAATATCTGCCTTTTGAAATAATTAATATTACTTCACTTCAAAAAAAAGAGTGATTTTGGGACACAGGTGAGTAAATGTGACTAAAATTTTACTGTCTTCGATAATTAACCATTCAAAACCGAGTCTTCTGATTTTCCTGTACACTCGCGTCTGTTGTGCTTGGGCTCGGTGCTTACTCATTATTTGGTAACGAAAGCTTGCAAATCGAACCAAGTCAATAATTTAGCTAATNACGTCTGTTGTGCTTGGGTAACGGTGTGCTTGGGCTCGGTGCTTACTCATTATTTGGTAACGAAAGCTTGCAAATCGAACCAAGTCAATAATTTAGCTAATTTTGATGTGTTATTTCTGTTTGCTGGGCAACAAAGCTATGACTTTTCAAAACACCATTAGGTGAACAAACTATAGATATTAATCAACTGTCCATTGCACAAGTAAAAAAAATTGTACAGCGTAATCAATGATTTACTCATCTATGCGTGAGCAGCCTCACATCATATATTGATGTAGGTAGGACGTACGTCATTACAGACAAAATATGTTATGACAGTCGGGTGGGAATGTGGCAGCGGAAAGATGTGTAGTCTGTTTTTACCTGTTACTAATTCTACAAAATCTGTCAAAAAATTGAGTACTTATAAAATAGACTAATATCACTGTTGCTATGCGCACAGCATTTAGCAAGTCAGGCGCAGATGGTGGGGCATGGTGCGTGGGGGGAGGAGAGATGACTGCGTGATTAGCCAAATGTCTCTTCCCCCCTTCATCTAAACTTCCTACTCAAAACCAATGTTTGTCACTCAATTGTGAAAACTGCTTTAGGCATGAAAATGTTGTGCATTTGAGCATTGTATTTTTTCAAACCATAGCCACTTAATATAAAAGGGAAACCTGAAGCTTTTACAAAATGTCATCAGGTATTTATACTTACAGTAGAAAAACAAGATTGAGAACTATTATTTAAGAATCTGCACCAAACTGAGAACCAGAAAAATTATGGAACCGGCCCATTCCTACCATACCGCAAAATAGGATAACTTTGTCTATTCACAATTGTTTGCTGTGTGTTGCAGAGGATCTGGAACCACTGAATTCGCCTCTGGCTTTGAACGGCTCTGGGGGCATGGCACCCCCGCCCAGTGGCTTCCAGCTCATGCGAAGCACGTCGGGCAAGGCCACGCCCATGCAGATCCGCTACAAGTATGGCCAGCTGGGGCCGGGCAAGGGCCAGTTCAACTCCCCGCATGGATTCTGCCTCGGCATCGAGGAGGACATCATCGTTGCGGACACCAACAACCATCGCATTCAGGTCTTTTCCTATGTGTGATTGCACACACACTCCTAAGTTTTACCATGTCTTAATTTTTGACATTTACGAGGTAAAATATACATTTCTTCTACAGTCGGATCTCATTATTATGACCACCTGCTAGTATCCAGAATAACCGCCATTCGCAGCACAGACAGTAGCTAGATGAGCTGGCGGTGACTCAGTCAGTGCTGGTAGGTCCCCACGGGTATCTAGTCTCATGCTGTCTGCAGCGCGTTCCACAATTATTGAAGGGTACGTGGCGGAGACAGGCGGCGATCGAGGTGATCCCACAGATGTTAAATTGGATTGAGATGGGGGCTGTTTGGATGCCAGGGAAGAACTTTGAAGTCTTGATTGTGCTCTTCCAGCCACGTGCGGACACTTCTAGCCGTGTGGCAAGGCGCATTATCATGCTGGAAGATCCCTTCCTCCCGAGGAAAGACGATCATCATGTACGGGTGGACGTGATCGCTGAGAATGGATTCATAACCAGATCGATGAAGAGTGCCTTCCACATGAATGATTGGATCTAGAGAATACCACAAGAACATTCCCCAGACCATAACACTGCCTACACCACCTTGTGTTTGTCCAGCAATGGATGCAGGGTGTCGGTTCTCCGACATTTGTCACTGGACACGCTGACGTCCATCTGTTCTATGCAGCTGAAACCATGACTCGTCAGAGGAGACTACCCGTTGCCAATCTGTCAAGCAAATTCCAGTCGTTTTCGTTGATGCACCTCTGTTACCATTGGTGCAGTCATACTCAGTCTACTCCAGAGCCCCGCCCCATTCGCAGAACTGTTGCGGTAGATACGTGTCTGGATGTCCTCTGGTTCATTTGGATGGCGAGCTGTTCCACTGTAGCCTTTCGGTTGGCCTACATGCACAGTCGTATTCGACGTTCATCTCGGACATCAACGGCGCATGGAGCTCCGCAGTTTCCACGACGGTTATTCCCAATAGGGCCATTCGTCCACTCACAATAAACCTTTACCACAGAGGTACGTGAACAGTTTACAAACTTCGCTGTTTCCGAAATTTTGCCCCCCTTGGCCTGAAAGCCAATGATCATCTATTTTTGTAACTCGGTTAAATTGCTTCGTTTACCCATGACAGCAGTAAGTGCGCTGTGTACAGCCAGCCTGCTGGTCGCATTATATACCCGCTTCACCAGCCCACGTCATGGGTTACGTGCTGCAGATGGCCCTTCTAGCAGGTGGTCATAATAATTTGATTTGACAGTGTATTTTTCACCTCACCTTCCATTTACTGCTCCCCCACATTTACTGTAGCCTCCATCTTATATTTACACTGTGTTGATGTCGTCTCATCCCTCCCGCCTTGTCTTTCCAGTGGTGCTCTCGCGTTCGCACCCCTCCACCTTTCCAGTGATGTGATATCGCATTTGCTATAACGCACACTTCCTGCTTTTCCAGTGGTGCTTTACTGTTCCTGACCTCTCCCCCTCTTACCGCTCCTCTTTCCTTCCCCTCTTATCTTTCCTTCCCTTCTCTCCTGCTCTTTCCACCACTTGCCACCTCCCCCCACTTTGGAACACTTTTTCTCCCACTCTCTCATCTCCCCTTCACAACACTCATTTCCCCCTTTTCCCTGCCCCTCTTCATTCCCCATCTTCCATCTTTCCTCCCTTTCTGCCTTCCCCATCTCCCCTCCACTCCTTCCTTCCATATCTTCCCTCCCCTCCTTCCTTCCACCATCTTCCCTCCCCTTCTTCCTTCCACCATTTTCTTCCCTCCTCTTCCTTTCATACTCTTCAATCCCACATCCCCCTCCTCCTTCTCACTCCCTTTCTCATTTCCCATTTGGTGCGTTCATGTTACGTTCATGGGCGTTGTTTTCCTCCCCCTCCCCTTAACTTATAGCTGGTTCTCCTTTGCACGTGTCCCCTTCCCCCTCATTTACTTTTTTACTTTTCCTGGTGCTCCTCTGTATGTGCCTCCGCCTCCCCCCTCTTATCTCATACTTTTTACTTTTCCTGATGCTTTCTTGTTTTCGCTTCCCCCTCCTGCTCCGTGAAGCTTTTGTGTTTGAGCCACCCCTTTCTCTTTCCGGTGGTACTNTCATTGCAAACGTTTTCATCATATTGCACTTTATTTTTGTTTTCCTTGTGCCTCTGTGCCCAATTCTCTGAAGTCCGTCCTTGTAATATATCATAGGAGTGACGTGATGGTGGTGTGTTTCGCAGACATTTGAGAAGACTGGCACCTTCAAGTTCCAATTTGGGATCCCAGGAAAGGAGGAGGGTCAGCTGTGGTACCCGCGTAAGGTTGCTGTCATGCGTAACTCCGGCAAGTTTGTTGTGTGCGACCGTGGCAACGAGCGCTCCCGCATGCAGATCTTCACCAAAAGTGGCCACTTCATCAAGAAGATTGCCATCCGGTAAGCATCTAAACCCTGCCTGCAACTTGACCATTATTCAGTTTTTAAACTTTTAAGAACATTGTTGTTTATCTTTTTGAACCTCTCGACGTAATGTGTTTCTTATTATTACACCAATATGCATTGACTCGTTACACTGCACGAGGTGACGCAGTAGTAATACTTTGGACACACTTTTAATAAGACTCAGATTCGGGTCCCGCTGTAGCAATCATAGTTTTGGTTTTCTCAAGTTTTCTGAAATCGCTCCAGGTGAATTAACTTGTTCCATCTCAAACAACTTAACTGTTGATGAGACAACTGATAATAATCAATTTTTATAGCCTCTATTATGCTGAGTTAGTGAAATGTCTCTCTGCTAAGAATTTTCCTAAAAAAAATTTAACATTTTTTATCTCAAAACAATTGTATTGAATTTTTTTACTGTAAAAAATTATGTTTCAAGGGAGTGGGTTCAGATACAATAAAATGATTGGGTCTCTTTTGGAATATTAGAAACTACTAAATTAGAACTGTTTTGCGACATTTTAGAAGCGAAATCATTCCAAAGAGGAAAATCCAACAGGACAATTTCTTAAATGGAGGGGGGGGTGGTGTATTTTTTTTTTTTGGCATCCTGTAAAGGTGGGTTATTAACTAGAAAACAATCTGACTGGTTTGCCGAGCATGGAACCCAGGAGTGCCATTCGGGCCCTAAGATACTGCAGATGCCAGGTTTATTTGCATTGAAGATGGGTCTGGACCCGAGGCCTCGAAGGGGTAGTTGGAATGATTATGTTATGAGCCATCACATAAGCATCCACAGTCTGTGGCAAGAGCTATTTTGTAGCAGAGAGCTGTGTTGAAAACAGTTGCCTGTGCTGTAAGGCCTAGTGAAAAGTGCTGCCAGCCTCGGGATATGTACTGTGCTGATGAAACACCTAATGCCTGATCAGTCCCTTGCTGTAAAGTGGATCTCGTGCACTGGAGAAAAGAGAAACTCGGAATTCTTTTTATTAGAGCTGTGCCGATTCACCAAGTTATTCTGATGTGCCGATTCTGCACAGTCTACGCATGCAGGGCGTGCCGTAAAACAAGGGCTGCCAACCACAACAAATACTCCCCAGCCTGACACTCCCAGCAGTCTGCACGCAGGACGACACTTTTTACTTGATTGTGACAAGTACGTCACAAGATCATTCGCAATAGTTTCCATCATGCTTGCTTCGTTGTCTGCAAAACCCCCACCGCTCGTCTGCCTGCCGCCAAGGACATTGAGAAGAATGTCAACGACCGGATGTTACGACAACTGTGCAAGAGGTCAAGACCATCTGCCAAGCCTCTGTTTGGAGACTGACGTCTTTGCCAAAGACTAGTACCTCAAGTGCCTTCTGTGTTCCACCATGTGGCGAGATGTTGGAAATGATTGCCCTAGACTGCTCCTATGAGGAGTATGTGCTGCCGATGAGGTGCCAGTCTAGGATGAACACTGCCGCTTAATCAAAATGCATGTGTTGTCAAAATAAAAGGGAGGAAAATGCGGAAGAATCGGAAAGGCCCAAATCCTTACGAGCGGTCTTTGTGGAAAGCTGTTGTCCCACACCAGAATTGCTGTGCAAAAATAAGACAACCTGTAACTTTTTGGTGCCACTGGGGAGAGAGAACCCGTGGTTCCGGAGCATCAGTACCGGCAACACTCAGCGGGTACTTCAGTACATCCAGCCGCAGCACCACCTCCGCCCAATGACTGGGTAAGAGTTGCGGCCAACCTCAGCAGCAACAACGCCCAACACAGGTAAACCAGTGGCTGTGTGCCAACCAGCATGGAAGGCAAGGCCACAGCCAACTTTGTGCCGTGTCGTCAAGCCACGCGCCCTAGCCTATACACCGGCCGAGGTCCGGTTAGCAGCTAGTCAATTCAGCCAAGCCTACCGCCAGTGTGTCTGACCGACACACAAAACCTTTCCCGTCTTTAACATCGTCGTCAGTCACCCAGTCTTAAAATGGTTTTCTCTATTATGGACACTATCCCACTCTTCCCTTTGCCAAATATGAAGATGAGATTTTTGTGAATGTGCGTTGAGATGTGTTTGTGTGCGGATGATGTCTGCCGTGAGGGCACAGTCTTCTAAACTGTGGTGGGGATGGCTGNCAGATACAATAAAATGATTGGGTCTCTTTTGGAATATTAGAAACTACTAAATTAGAACTGTTTTGCGACATTTTAGAAGCGAAATCATTGCAAAGAGGAAAATCCAACAGGACAATTTCTTAAATGGAGGGGGGGGTGGTGTATTTTTTTTTTTTGGCATCCTGTAAAGGTGGGTTATTAACTAGAAAACAATCTGACTGGTTTGCCGAGCATGGAACCCAGGAGTGCCATTCGGGCCCTAAGATACTGCAGATGCCAGGTTTATTTGCATTGAAGATGGGTCTGGGCCCGAGGCCTCGAAGGGGTAGTTGGAATGATTTGTTACGAGCCATCACATAAGCATCCACAGTCTGTGGCAAGAGCTATTTTGTAGCAGAGAGCTGTGTTGAAAACTTTTGCCTGTGCTCTAAGGCATAGTGAAAAGTGCTGCCAGCCTCGGGATGTGTACTGAGCTGATGAAACACCTAATGCCTGATCAGTCCCTTGCTGTAAAGTGGATCTCGTGCAGTGGAGAAAAGAGAAACTCGGAATTCACCAAGTTATTCTGATGTGCCGATTCTGCACAGTCTACGCATGCAGGGCGTACCGAAAAACAAGGGCTGCCAACCACAACAAATACTCCCTAGCCTGAGGTCCGGTTAGCAGCTAGTAAAGTCAGCCAAGCCTACCGCTCGTGTCTCTGACCGACACACAAAACCTTTCCCGTCTTTGACATCGTCGTCAGTCACCCAGTCTTAAAATGGTTTTCTCTATTATGGACACTATACCACTCTTCCCTTTGCCAAATATGAAGATGAGATTTTTGTGAACGTGCGTTGAGATGTGTTTGTGTGCGGATGATGTCTGCCGTGAGGGCACAGTCTTCTAAACTGTGGTGGGGATGGCTGTGTGCTCGGCAGGTACATAGACATTGTGGCGGGCCTGGCGGTGACGGCCCAGGGGCATATAGTGGCCGTGGACAGTGTGTCCCCGACGGTGTTTGTCATCTCTGAGGTGGGCGACCTGCTTCGCTGGTTTGACTGCAGCGACTACATGCGTGAGCCCTCAGACATTGCTATCAGTGGTGAGTAACATGTATATGTGTATCCTTCTTGTTGTCCTTTTTGAGCGCAAGCACTTGCTGCTTTGTACTTTTTGAATACATGTTTACATATATAACAGGTTTGTGTGAATTTAAGTGTATCAAAACTACTGTGTATATGCAAGACAGATAATGCTCGTGCACAATAAAATGAATTGTTGTATGACAGCAGACATGCCCAATTGTTTAATGTAACGTATAATTAGGGATGAGTTGGTTCCGGTTACCGGTTCGTGGTTCTCGATGTTAAAAACTGGGACCGAGAACTACTTTCAAAATCTTGGTTCTACTACAACTGAAACAGGAAACACTGTAGTTTTGTACATAGTACGTGAAAGGGGGGTGTGAACTATTCCTATTAATTAAGTAATTATTTCATGTTTAAACATTTGTTAACATCTTGAAATTCTAAGTGTCCAACAAAGTTGTTATTGATTCATAACTGCATGGTGCTTACCGTATTGGCCTGAATATAAGACTGTATTTTTTCCAAAAAGTACAATCGGTAAATAATGGGCTCGACTTGTATTTGTGGCCAACCATTTTGGGTGATATTTTAAAACTAATTTGCACACAAAATTTATTAGAATTAGCATTTTCTATATTGTAGCATATAACTTTGTGGTATGCATACAAAACTTAATTTTAAACAAGGCTTTGCCGATAATACAATTTCAATAACCAAACGTTTCCTAATGTAAACAAACAATGTTCTTCTTGTTCTCGTTTCGTATCAGAGAATAAAACAGTAAAAACGTGTTGTTTCGAAGATNACATGTTTACATATATAACAGGTTTGTGTGAATTTAAGTGTATCAAAACTACTGTGTATATGCAAGACAGATAATGCTCGTGCACAATAAAATCAATTGTAGTATGACAGCAAACATGCCCAATTGTTTAATGTAACGTATAATTAGGGATGGGTTGGTTCCGGTTACCGGTTCGTGGTTCTCGATGTTGAAAACTGGGACCGAGAACTACTTTCAAAATCTTTGTTCTACTACAACTGAAACAGGAAACACTGTAGTTTTGTACATAGTGCGTGAAAGGGGTGTGTGAACTATTCCTATTAATTAAGTAATTATTTCATGTTTAAACATTTGTTAACATCTTGAAATTCTAAGTGTCCAACAAAGTTGTTATTGATTCATAACTGCATGATGCTTACCGTATTGGCCTGAATATAAGACTGTATTTTTTCCAAAAAGTACAATCGGTAAATAATGGGCTCGACTTGTATTTGTGGCCAACCATTTTGGGTGATATTTTAAAACTAATTTGCACACAAAATTTATTAGAATTAGCATTTTCTATATTGTAGCATATAACTTTGTGGTATGCATACAAAACTTAATTTTAAACAAGGCTTTGCCGATAATACAATTTCAATAACCAAACGTTTCCTAATGTAAACAAACAATGTTCTTCTTGTTCTCGTTTCGTATCAGAGAATAAAACAGTAAAAACGTGTTGTTTCGAAGATCCAACGAGAATGCATTTCATTTCAGTGTTACTATCGCACTGTGGTTCCATCTTGATGCTGTTTTCGTGGCAATTTTGTGCCTAGTAGACGCCTAATGGTAGTTACATCACTGGTAGTGTTACGGGTCTATTTTGTAAACATCCCAGTTACGAAAGTGATTTAATTTTTTAATTCACGTAAAATGGAATGCGACAGGTTTGAAAAACAGGGTACTATGGCACACCAAATAAATAAAGTTCAGAGGCGTAGCTACGATGCATCTTTCAAGGTTGCAGCGGCAAAATATGCCATTGCAAACAACAGTGCGACAGCAAGACGAGACGTCACCGAAACAAATTTTTGTTGCTGTAGAATGATAAGAGTTTGTACTTTTGATAACTTATAATATTATTGTTGACAAATGTCTGTGTTACTGCCATAGACTACATAAAAATTCATTATNATGCTTACCGTATTGGCCTGAATATAAGACTGTATTTTTTCCAAAAAAAATACAATCCGTAAATAATGGGCTTGACTTGTATTTGTGGCCAACCATTTTGGGTGATATTTTAAAACTTATTTGCACACAAAATTTATTAGAATTAGCATTTTCTATATTGTAGCATATAACTTTGTGGTATGCATACAAAACTTCATTTTAAACAAGACTTTGCCGATAGTACAATTTCGATAACCAAACGTTTCCTAATGTAAACAAACAATGTTCTTCTTGTTCTCGTTTTGTATCATAGAATAAAACAGTAAAAACGTGTTGTTTCGAAGATCCAACCAGAATGCATTGCATTTCAGTGTTACTATCGCACTGTGGTTCCATCTTGATGCTGTTTTCGTGGCAATTTTGTGCCTAGTAGACGCCTAATGGTAGTTACATCACTGGTAGTGTTACGGGTCTATTTTGTAAACATCCCAGTTACGAAAGTGATTTAATTTTTTAATTCACGTAAAATGGAATGCGACAGGTTTGAAAAACAGGGTACTATGGCACACCAAATAAATAAAGTTCAGAGGCGTAGCTACGATGCATCTTTCAAGGTTGCAGCGGCAAAATATGCCATTGCAAACAACAACAGTGCGACAGCAAGACGAGATGTCACCGAAACAAATTTTTGTTGCTGTAGAATGATAAGAGTTTGTACTTTTGATAACTTATAATATTATTGTTGACAAATGTCTGTGTTACTGCCATAGACTACATAAAAATTCATTATTAATGTACATTAAGTGTGGATAGTTTAGTACAGAGGTAAGTCTGGTCTTATATTCATGACAAATTAATTTTTCCAACCTGGCATTTGTAAAATAAGGGGGTTGTCTTATATTCGGGCCAATACGGTATTTTTCGTATGTAAACAAAAATAAGTGGCCGTAGTCTTGTATGCATCCGTTATGTGCAACATGCACAAAATGGACAGCTCTGGCAGACAATGGGAAATGAAGGGCTCGCATCAGGGAACTGGAGTAACTATTTAATAGCAAGATGACGATGCAATGTGGCGCCACGCTCGCTTCCGGCATGCACGGGATTTGTATTGTCCACTTGGTGATGCACTTTGGTAGTAGTTGTTAAATCCAGGGATGGGTCGGTTCGGTTCTTCTGTTCCAATTTATACCGGTTCTTGAGGTTTGACTCAGAACAGGGTTTAGGTTAACAACAATTACTCGGTTCTTGGTTCTCCACAGCAATGGCAAAACTCTGTTGTTACAAAAATAATTACGGTATTTACTCATGAATAGCATGCCCTTTTTCCCCAACATAAAGGAAAAAATTTCTGGGGTGCCTGCTTTACAGGGAAAACCCATTATCCCATTATGGAGTGGTAGACGTAAACTGTTCCGCCATGTTTGGAGGGAAGGGTATGGGATTAGTCTGTTATCTCATCTCTCGCTCTTACATCAACACACACACACACACACACACACACTCTCTCTCTCTCTCTCTCTCTCTCTCTCTCTCTCTCTCNTCTCTCTCTCTCTCTCAATGTTTTGGTTTGAGGGCCACGAGTTATTTAATTAAAGTATTTTCCAAACATATCACAATCACCACATATTAATGTAAAAAAAGAATAATTTTTTACATATTTACTAAATGTAAATAAATTTAATACAACAAGTTTATATGTATACATTAAAACTTATCTTCACACTTTGTTATTGTTCAATTCTTCCATATAACGGTTAAATAAAACATTTAATAAATTTTGCCTGCATTGGTTTAATAAAGTTGCAAGCAAAAGGCAAGTATTCAAAATACTGGAACCGATATTTAAATTGTAGAATCGGCACCGGAAGCGGAATCGACATTTTTGGTTATTCGACCCATCCCTAGTTACATCAGTTTGTTTTCCGTGTTCCAGCGCACGGTGTGTATGTTGCATCTAGTGTGTGTTCAGTGTGCCATGCTGCAGTGTTACTTCCTGTTCTCGTTTTACAGGGAAAGAGTTCTACGTGTGCGACTTTAAAGGCCACTGCGTGGTCGTGTTCAGCGAAGATGGACTGTTCCTGCGCCGAATCGGTGGCGAAAACATTACCAACTTCCCAAATGGAATCGACATATCGGATGCAGGGGACGTCTTGGTGGGGGACTCCCACGGAAATCGCTTCCACGTGGCTGTGTTCTCTCGTGACGGCACTCTACTCTGTGAGTTTGAGTGCCCTTACGTCAAGGTGAGTGCTGTCGTCTTGATTGGGCGAGTTTACGGTAGGGTTTTGCAAATATTCTGCGCAACGAAACGATAATGAAAAATCTTCAATTTCGATTAACATTCAGGTGTTTAATGAATGCTCATTTAGTGCACCAGCAAAGGAAGTTTTTGTACAATTCATTTTGTTTGTTTGTTCTCATTATTTTATAATTAAAATAATTACATAAACCAGAAATTTAAATATAGGCAAGAACTCCTATGATGAATACTCCATATCCTTGATTTCTTTGGTTTAATTTTGCAGCAAATTCGTCATAATGAATGCAACTCGTTGAACGTCCGCTAAGACTAAGCTCTTATGAAATTATCTTTCATTTTTGTTACACTTTCATGAAAGTACATAACATATATTTCTTTTCCGCAGATATGCTACAGAATTACGGATGTTGCTGAAATAATATGGATTTTTATGTTTTACCGTTTCCCAAAAAAAAAAAATTTTCTTCCGTGTGTGTGTTTTCTGAAGTATTTTTGCGATAACAAGCGTTAACATCAGATTCCTGGCAATGTGCGGAATTGGAAATATTATAGTTATTTCTCATATTCGCGTGAAATAAATCAATAATCTAATTGGTATTTTAAAAAAACGTAAAATTTAACCTTGTGCGGTAGTCAAAAGTCTTCAGGGTAGTTGCAACTAAATCTATTTTTGACATGCAAGGATAAGTAAATGGGGTGATGCGAATACGGAATATATTTAATCTTGATGGGAGAAATAAATAGTGCTGCCAACTGTTGTTTGCCT